>JAPZIH010001153.1:0-20000 GCA_027410445.1 Discoglossus pictus
TGTAAGAGGGATCCTATAGAAGTGTATGAAGGCAGCTGGTGTGTGTAAGAGGGGATCCTATAGAAGTGTATGGGGCAGCTGGTGTTTGTAAGAGGGGATCCTATAGAAGTGTATGGGGGTGGTTGGTGTGTGTAAGAGGGTATCTTATAGAAGTGTATGGGGGCAGCTGGTGTGTGTAAGAGGGGACCATATAGAAGTGTATGGGACAGCTGGTGTGTGTAAGAGGGGATCCTATTGAAGTGTATGGGACAGCTGGTGTTTGTAAGAGGAATCCTATAGAAGTGTATGGGGCAGCTGGTGTGTGTAACAGGGGATCCTATAGAAGTGTATGGGGCAGCTGGTGTGTGTAAGAGGGGATCCTATAGAAGTGTATGGGGGTGGCTGGTGTGTGTAAGAGGGGATCCTATAGAAATGTATGGGGGCAGCTGGTGTATGTAAGAGGGGATCCTATAGAAGTGTATGGGGCAGCTGGTGTGTGTAAGAGGGGATCCTATAGAAGTGTATGGGGGTGGCTGGTGTGTGTAAGAGGGGATCCTATAGAAGTGTATGGGGGCAGCTGGTGTGTGTAAGAGGGGATCCTATAGAAGTGTATGGGGGAAGCTGGTGAGTGTAAGAGGGGATCCTATAGAAGTGTATAGGGCAGCTGGTGTGTGTAAGAGTGGATCCTATAGAAATGTATGGGGGCAGCTGGTGTGTGTAAGAGGGGATCCTATAGAAATGTATGGGGGCAGCTGGTGTATGTAAGAGTGGATCCTATAGAAGTGTATGGGGCAGCTGGTGTGTGTATGAGGGGATCCTATAGAAGTGTATGGGGGGAGCTGGTGTATGTAAAAGGGGATCCTATAGAAGTGTATGGGGCAGCTGGGTGTGTAAGAGGGGATCCTATTGATGTGTATGGGGCAGCTGAGTGTGTAAGAGGGGATCCTATAGAAGTGTATGGGGCAGCTGGTGTGTGTAAGAGTGGATCCTATAGAAGTGTATGGAGCAGCTGGTGTGTGTAAGAGTGGATCCTATAGAAGTGTATGGAGCAGCTGGTGTGTATAAGGGGGGATCCTGTAGAAGTGTATGGGGCAGCTGGTGTGTATAAGAGGGGACCCTATGGAAGTGTATGGGGAGAGCTGTGTGTGTAAGAGGGGTTCCTATAGAAATGTATAGGGGAAGCTGGTGATTAAGAGGGGACCCTATAGAAGTGTATGGGGGGAGGTGGTGTGTGTAAGAGGGATCCTATAGAAGTGTATGGGGTCAGCTCGTGTGTGTAAGAGGGGACCCTATAGAAGTGTATGGGGGAATCTGGTGTGCAAGAGGGGACCCTATGGAAGTGTATGGGGAGAGTTGGTGTGTAAGATGGATCCTATAGAAGTGTATGGGGAAGGTGGTATGTGTTAGAGGGGTTCCTATAGAAGTGCATGGGGCAGCTGGTGTGTGTAAGAGGGGATCCTATAGAAGTTTATGGGGCAGCTGGTGTGTGTAAGAGGGGATCCTATAGAAGTGTATGGGGCAGCTGGTGTGTGTAAGAGGGGTTCCTATAGAAGTGTATGGGGCAGCTGGTGTGTGTAAGAGGGTTTCCTATAGAAGTGCATGGGGCAGCTGGTGTGTGTAAGAGGGGATCCTATAGAAGTTTATGGGAGCAGCTGGTGTGTAAGAGGGGACCCTATGGAAGTGTTTAGGGGGGAGGTGGTGTGTGTAAGAGGGATCCTATAGAAGTGTATGGGGTCAGCTGGTATGTGTAAGAGGGGATAATATAGAAGTGTATGGGGAAAGTGGTATGTGTAAGAGGGGATCCTATAGAAGTGTATGGGAGCAGCTGGTGTGTAAGAGGGGACCCTATGGAAGTGTATGGGGGGAGCTGGTGTGTGCAAGAGGGATCCTATAGAATTGTATGGGGATGGCTGGTGTGTGTAAGAGGGGATCCTATAGAAGTGTATGGGGATAGCTGGTGTATGTAAGAGGGGATCCTATAGAAGTGTATGGGGAGAGCTGGTGTGTGTAAGAGGGCATCCTATAGAAGTATATAGCGGCAGATGGTGTAAGAGGGGATCCTATAGAAGTGTATGGGGTGGCTGGTGTGTGTAAGAGGGATCCTATAGAAGTGTATGGGGCAGTTGTGTGTGTAAAAGGGGATCTTATAGAAGTATATGGGGGGCAGCTGTGTGTGTAAGAGGGGATCCTATAGAAATGTATGGGGGAAGCTGGTGAGTAAGAGGGGATCCTATGGAAGTTTATGGGGGTGGCTGGTGTGTGTAAGAGTGGATCCTATAAAAGTGTATGGGGGAAGCTGGTGAGTGTAAGAGGGGATCCTATAGAAGTGTATGGGGTCAGCTGTGTGTAAGAGGGGATCCTATAAAAATGTATGGGGGAAGCTGGTGTGTGTAAGAGGGGATCCTATAGAAGTGTATGGTGGCAGTTGGTGTGTGTAAGAGGGGATCCTATAGAAGTGTATGGAGGCAGCTAGTGTGTGTAAGAGGGGATCCTATAGAAGTGTATGGGGCAGCTGGTGTGTGTAAGAGGGGATCCTATAGAAGTGTATGGGGTCAGCTGGTGTGTGTAAGAGGGGACCCTATGGAAGTGTATGGGGAGAGCTGGTGTGTGTAAGATGGATCCTATAGAAGTGTATGGGGAGAGCTGGTGTGTGTAAGAGGGGATCCTATAGAAGTGTATGGGTCAGCTGGTGTGTGTAAGAGGGGATCCTATAGAAGTGTATGGGGCAGCTGGTGTGTGTAAGAGGAGATCCTATAGAAGTGTATGGGGGCAGCTGTGTGTGTAAGAGGGGATCCTATAGAAGTGTATGACGGTGGCTGGTGTATGTAAGAGGGGATCCTATAGAAATCTATGGGAGCAGCTGGTGTGTGTAAGAGGGGATCCTATAGAAGTGTATGGGGGTGGCTGGTGTGTGTAAGAGGGGATCCTATAGAAGTGTATGGGGGTGGCTGGTGTGTGTAAGAGGGGATCCTATAGAAGTGTATGGGGGTGGCTGGTGTGTGTAAGAGGGATCCTATAGACGTTTTTGGGGCAGCTGGTGTGTGTACGAGGGGATCCTATAGAAGTGTATGGGGCAGCTGTGTGTGTAAGAGGGGATCCTATGGAAGTATATGGGGGTGGCTGGTGTGTATAAGAGGGGATCCTATAGAAGTCTATGGGGAGAGCTGGTGTGTGTAAGAGGGATCCTATAGAAGTGTATGGGGCAGCTGTGTGTGTAAGAGGGGGTCCTATAGAAGTGTATGGAGGCAGCTCTGTGTGTAAGAGGGATCCTATAGAAGTGTATGGAGGCAGCTCTTTGTGTAAGAGGGGATCCTATAGAAGTGTATGGGGCAGCTGGTGTGTGTAAGAGCAGATCCTATAGAAGTGTATGGAGGCAGCTGGTGTGTGTAAGAGGGGATCCTATAGAAGTGTATGGGTTAGCTAGTGTGTGCAAGAGGGGATCCTATGGAAGTGTATGGGGCAGCTGGTGTTTGTAAGAGGGTATCCTATCTAAGTGTATAGGGACAGCTGGTGTGTGTAAGAGGGGATCCTGTAGAAGTGTATGGGGGCAGTTTGTATGTGTGAGAGGGATCCTATATAAGTGTATAGGGACAGCTGGTGTGTGTAAGAGGGGATCATATAGAAGTGTATGGGGCAGCTGGTGTGGGTAAGAGGGGATCCTATAGAATTGTATGGGGGCAGCTGATGTGTGTAAGAGGGGATCCTATAGAAGTGTATGGGCCAGTTGGTATATGTAAGAGGGGATCCTATAGAAGTGTATGGGTGCATCTTTTGTGTGTAAGAGGGATCCTATAGAAGTGTATGGGGGGTAGCTGGTGTGTGTGTAAGATGGATCATATAGAAGTGTATCAGGAAGCTGGTATGTGTTAGAGGGGATCCTATAGAAGTGTATGGGAGCAGCTGGTATGTAAGAAGGGATCCTATGGAATTGTATGGGGAGAGCTGGTGTGTGTAAGAGGGATCCTATAGAAGTGTATGTGGGCAGCTGATGTGTGTAAGAGGGGATCCTATAGAAGTGTATGGGGAAGCTGGTGTGTGTAAGACGGGATCCTATAGAGGTGTATGGGGAGAGCTGGTGTGTGTAAGAGGGATCCTATAGATGTTTATGGGGCAGCTGGTGTGTGTAAGAGGGGATCCTATAGAAGTGTATGGGGTCAGCTGGTGTGTGTAAGAGGGGATCCTATAGAAGTGTATGGGAATAGCTGGTGTATGTAAGAGGGGATCCTATAGAAGTGTATGGGCCAGTTTGTATATGTAAGAGGGGATCCTATAGAAGTGTATGGGTGCAGCTTTTGTGTGTAAGAGGGATCCTATAGAAGTGTATGGAGCAGCTGGTGTATGTAACAGGGGATCCTATAGAAGTGTATGGGGGTAGCTGTTGTGTGTAAAAAGGATCCTACAGAAGTGTATGGGGTAACTGGTGTGTGTAAGAGGGGATCCTATGGACATGTTTAGGGGCAGCTGGTGTGTGTAAGAGGGGACCCTATGGAAGTGTATGGGGGCAGCTGGTGTGTGTAAGAGGGGATCCTACACAAGTGTATGAAGCAGCTGGTGTATGTAACAAGGGATCCTATAGAAGTGTATGGGGGCAGCTGGTGTGTGTAAGAGGGGACCCTATGGAAGTGTATGGGGAGAGCTGGTGTGTGTAAGAGGGATCCTATAGAAGTGTATGGGGCAGCTGGTGTGTGTAAGAGGGGATCCTATAGAAGTGTATGTAAGTGGCTGGTGTGTGTAAGAGGGGATCCTATAGAAGTGTATGTAAGTGGCTGGTGTGTGTAAGAGGGGATCCTATAGAAGTGTATGTTGGTAGCTGACGTGTGTAAGAGGGGGTCCTATAAAAGTGTATGTGGCAGCTGGTGTTTGTAAGAGGGGATCCTATAGAAGTGTATATGGCAGCTTGTGTGTGTAAGAGGGGATCCTATAGAAGTGTATATGGCAGCTTGTGTGTGTAAGAGGGGATCTTATAGAAGTGTATTGGGCAGATGTGTGTGTGTAAAAGGGGATCCTATATAAGTGTATGGGGGTGGCTGGTGTGTGTAAGAGGGGTTCCTATAGAAGTGTATGGGGGTGGCTGGTGTATGTAAGAGGGGATCCTATAGATGTGTATGGGGAAGCTGGTGTGTGTAAGAGTGGATCCTAAAGAAATGTATGGGGGCAGCTGGTGTATGTAAGAGGGGATCCTATAGATGTGTATGGGGAAGCTGGTGTGTGTAAGAGTGGATCCTACACAAGTGTATGAAGCAGCTGGTGTATGTAACAGGGGATCCTATAGAAGTGTATGGGGGCAGCTGGTGTGTGTAAGAGGGGACCCTATGGAAGTGTATGGGGAGAGCTGGTGTGTGTAAGAGGGATCCTATAGAAGTGTATGGGACAGCTGGTGTGTGTAAGAGGGGACCCTATGGAAGTGTATGTGGAGAGCTGGTGTGTGTAAGAGGGGATCCTATAGAAGAGTATGGGGTGGCTGGTGTGTGTAAGAGGGGATCCTATAGAAGTGTATGTGGGTGGCTGGTGTGTGTAAGAGGGGATCCTATAGAAGTGTATGGGGGCAGCTGGTGTGTGTAAGAAGGGGATCCTATGAAAGTGTATGGGGCAGCTGGTGTGTGTAAGAGGGGATCCTATAGAAGTGTATGGGGCAGCTGGTGTATAAGAGGGGATCCTATAGAAGTGTATGTTGCAGCTGGTGTTTGTAAGAGGGGATCCTATAGAAGTGTATGGAGGCAGCTTGTGTGCGTAAGAGGGGATCCTATAGAAGTGTATGGGGCAGCTGGTGTATAAGAGGGGATCCTATAGAAGTGTATGTGGCAGCTGGTGTTTGTAAGAGGGGATCCTATAGAAGTGTATGAGGCAGCTGGTGTTTGTAAGAGGGGACCCTATGGAAGTGTATGGGGCAGCTGGTGTGTGTAAGAGGGGATCCTATAGAAGTGTATGGGGGTAGCTGGTGTGTGTAAGAGGGGATCCTATAGAAGTGTATGTGGCAGCTGGTGTATGTAAGAGGGATCCTATAGAAGTATTTATGGAAGCTGGTGTGTATAATAGGAGATCCTATAAAAGTGTATGGGGCAGTTGGTGTGTGTAGGAGGGGATCCTATAGAAGTATTTTTGGAAGCTGGTGTGTGTAATAGGGGATCCTATAAAAGTGAATGGGGCAGTTAGTGTGTGTAGGAGGGGATCCTATAGAAGTAAATGGGGAGGCTGGTATGTTTTAGAGGGCATCCTATATAAGTTTATGGGGCAGCTGGTGTGTGTAAGAGGGATCCTATAGAAGTGTATGAGGGTGGCTGGTGTGTGTAAGAGGGGACCCTTTGAAAGTATATGGGGCAACTGGTGATCCTATAGAAGTAAGAGGGGTCCTATAGAAGTTTATGGGGCAGCTGGTGTGTGTAAGAGGGATCCTATAGAAGTGTATGGGGGCATCTGGTGTGTGTAAGAGGGATCCTATAGAAGTGTATGGGGGCATCTGGTGTGTGTAAGTGGGATCCTATAGAAGTGTATGGGGGAGGCAGGTGTTTGTAAAAGGGGATCCTATAGAAGTGTATGGGGGAGGCAGGTGTGTGTAAAAGGGGATCCTATAGAAGTGTATGGGGGAGGCAGGTGTGTGTAAAAGGGGATCCTATAGAAGTGTATAGGGAAGCACAGATCAGCCCCCGTCTCTCCCTCCCCCTCAGGGTGCTCACCCTCCAGTTATTTACGCCGTCAGCTCGAGAGCATTAAGAGGAGATTTAATCTGGTAACTGCTCCATGAGCATAAAAACATGGAGTCCGAGCGGCGAGGAAACATCCGTCATGTCTAGGAGAGGACAGGAGCGCGGTTAGCGAGGATGGATGATAATACACACCCCATAAACACATCCCCTCTGATAGATATCGGTGGCAGGTGTATTATATGTGCAGGAAAATACTGCGAGGAGAATACATAAACACCAGATAACACAGGAGATATAGGAAGAGGTTATATGGAGAAATAGGAGGGGTTATAAGAGAGGTTATATTGAGCAATAGAAGGAGTTATAGGGAGAGGTTATATGGAGAAGTTATATGGAGAGGTTATATGGAGTAATAGTGTTTTACAGGAAGAGGTTATGTGGAGCAATGAAAAGTTATATGGAGTTATAGGGAGAGGTTTTATGGAGCAGTAGGAGCAGTTATATGGAGAGATTATATGGAGCAATAGGGCGAGTTATGTGGAGAGGTTATACAGTGCCATACTTAGAAGATATATGATGTAATATGAGGGGTTATCATGTAGAGGTTATATGGAGCAACAGGGAAGTTATATGGAAACATCTGAAGGAACAATAGAATGTATTAAGGGATAAGGTTATATGTCACTGAAATCTTTGAGGACCAACCAAAATGGCCTGGGAACCAAAATGGTGCAAGACTGAATGGCTCCCGTGTGGACACTCTACTCCAGGCTTCAGGCCTAGTCAATAAACACATTTAGACTCATTATGAGAATCAAGTGTAAGATTTGCCCAGGTACTACTATAATTCAGGCTTCAGGCCTAGTCAACAAACACATTTAGACTCATTATAAGAATCAAGTGTAAGATTTGCCCAGGTACTACTATAAACCAAGCTTCAGGCCTAGCCAACAAACACATTTAGACTCATTATAAGAATGAAGTGTAAGATTTGCCCAGGTACTACTATAATTCAGGCTTCAGGCCTAGTCAACAATCACATTAAGACTCATTCTAAGAATCAAGTGTAAGATTTGCCCAGGTACTACTCTAATTCAGGCTTCAGGCCTAGTTGACTCAATATGAAAGGCTTAAATCGTTCTAAGACTCAACATTAAGAATTGCTGTGGAAACACTCTACTCCAGGCTTCAGGCCTAGCTGATAACTCCATGTAAAATGGTCTTTTACCAGTGTTTTTGTTTATATCCTTATACATTTCATTTAAAGTAAAAAATAAAATGACGGAAATACTATAATTCAGGCTTTGGGCCTAGTTGATAAATATTGGATAGTTGCTCAATTTAATGTCAGACAGAAAACTAATGTAATTGGTACATATAATCTAATAAAACACACAAACTGAGATCTTTCTAGTTACCAAGTTGCCGCGGAAACACTCTACTTCAGGCTTCAGGCCTAGTCGACAAATATATGGAAGATTTCCAAGGGAATACAAAAATTCAGGCTTCAGGCATAGTTGATAAATATAAAACAAATATTGGACAGTTGCTCAGTTTAATAAACTAATTTACTAGGTTCGTACAATCTAATTGAGATCTTTCTAATTACCGAGACTTGCGAGTTGCCGTGGAAACACTCGACTTCAGGCTTCAGGCCTAGTCGACGAATATATGAAAATTTACCAACGATTACGATTATTTCCTTCATTAAACATATTATTATAATACAACACATGCCGTAATATTTTTAGAATAGTCTAAAAATCAGCTTTTTCTGAAAATCAAGCGCAATTGCCAAGGGAATACTTTAATTCAGGTTTTGGGTTTATGTAACAAACATAAAAAATATTGTTTAGTTGTATAATAATCTCATTAAACTAATTTATTTGGTTTGTAGAACCTAACGCGCGTTTAAGAATCAAGATTAAAGCTTGGCGTGAGAATCTACGTCAGGCTTCGGCCTTCCTGGCAAATATATGGAAAATGGTTGTTTACCTGGTTTTAGGCTCATTTGTGTTTACATAAGGTCTCATTATAGGGCAATAAAACAATTTATTTAGTTTGTTTTTAGAACCAAGATTAAGAGTATAATCTATGTAAAGCTTCGGCCTAGCTGACAAATATATGAAAAATGGTTGTTTATCTTCTTTAAAGCTTGTTTGTATTGTATAAGGTCCCTTTATAGGGCAATAAAATAATTTATTTGGTATGTAGAATCTTACGCGCGTTTGTGGAGTCTAATACGCGTTTTAAGAACCAAGATTAAGGGCCGTCATGAGTATAATCTAAGTCAGTGTTCTACCTTGCTGACAGATATATGGAAAATGGTAGTTTATCGGCGTTTGTGTTGTATAAGGTCTCATTATAGGGCAATAAAATAATGTGTTTATTTTGCAGAACCTAACGCGCGTTTTAAGAACCAAGATTAAGGATTGCCGTGAGTATTATCTATGTCAGGCTTTGGCCTAGCTGACAAATAGATGGTAACTGGTTGTTTACTTGTTTTTAGGCTTGTTTGTGTTGTATTAGATCTCATTATAGGGCAATAAAATAATTTATTTGGTATGTAAAAGCTAATTTATGTTGGTAGAGTGTAACGTACTTCTAAGAGCCAAGATTAAGGGTTACCATGAGTATAATCAACGTCAGGCTTTGGCCTAGCTGGAAAATGATTGTTTAACTGATTTTAGGTTATTTGTGTTGTATATAGTCTCATTATATTAAAATAAAATAATGTATTTGGTTTGTCGGATTTAACACACGTTTGTAGAGTCTAACGCGCGTTTTAAGAACCAAGGGTTGTCATGAGTATAATCTACATCAGGCTTCAGCCTAGCTGGCGAATATATGGAAAGTGGTTGTTGACCGGCTTTTATGCTCGTTTGTGTTGTATAAGGTCTCATTAAAGGGCAATAAAATAATTTAGATAACTTACCGTTTTAGAATACGGTTTTATTTCTTAAGTGGAATTGTTAGCATTCGGCAACTGATTAAGGAGGACATAGTTAATCACATGACCTCGTTTCCAGGAAAGATAAGGCACCCGGCGCAGAATATAAATCAGAGTGTATAAATGACCGCCGTGTTGTTAATTCGCTTTGCATATCTAATCATCAGCGGAGAGCGTCTCTTGGCTGGAGGAGAGAGCATTAGCATTAAAAGTCAATTTGCAGATTGTAATGTATAGGATACGGATAAAATATCAGGGGATGGCGTGAGGGAGGGTGAGAGAGAGGGAAAGAAAGGAGGGAAAGGATAGTGGTAGAGTGAGAGGAGGGGAGAATGAGGAAGGGGAGAGAAAAGAGGGAGAGGAGCGTGAGAGAGGAATAAAGGAGAGGAGGGTAAGAGAAAAGAGGAAGATGGGATGAGAGAGAAAAGAGGAAGGAGTATAAGAGAGAAAGTAGAGGAGGATGTTAAACAGTAAAGAGGGAGAGGAGTGTGAGAGAGGAATAAAGGAGAGGAGGGTAAGAGAAAGGAGGAAGATGGGATGAGAGAGAAGTAGGAGTATAAGAGAGAAAGTAGAGGAGGATGTTAAAGAGTAAAGTAGGGTGAGAGAGAAAAGAGGTAGAAGATATGAAAGAGAAATGGAGCATATGGGGGTGTGAGAGAGAATGGAAAGAGAGGAGATTGGAAATAGAGTGGAGAATAGGGGCATGAGATATAGAAAGGAGGGAGGGGAGGATGTGAAAGAGAAAGGAGGGAGAGGGGGGATAGAGAGAGGGGGCTGAAAAAGTAAAAGACGGGTGTGAAAGAAGAAGAAGGGAGAGGGGATGTGAGAGAGAAAGGAGGGGGAAGGGATGTGAGAGAGGAAGGAGGGAGAGACGGGTGTGAAAGAGGAAGAAGGGAGAGAAGATGTGAGAGAGAAAGGAGGGAGAGGGGGAGTGAGAAAGGAAGGAGGGGGAAGGGATGTGAGAGAGGAAGGAGGGAGAGACGGGTGTGAAAGAGGAAGAAGGGAGAGGGGATGTGAGAGAGAAAGGAGGGAGAGGGGGTGTGAGAAAAGAAGGAGGGGGAAGAGATGTGAGAGAGGAAGGAGGGAGAGGGGGGTGGGAAAGAGAAAGGAGGGAGATGAAATATGAGAGAGAAAGGAGGCGGAGGGGATGTGCGAGAGGAAGGGGGAGAGGGGATGTGAGGGAGAAAGGAGGGAGTGAAGGATGTGAGAGAGAAAGGAGGGAGAGGGGGATGTGAAAGAGAAAGGAGGGAGAGAGAGATGTAAGAGAGAAAGGAGGGAGAGGGGATGTGAGAGAGAAAGGAGGGAGAGGGGGTGTGAGAAAAGAAGGAGGGGGAAGGGATGTGAGAGAGGAAGGAGGGAGAGGTAGGTGGGAAAGAGAAAGGAAGGAGATGAAATATGAGAGAGAAAGGAGGGGGAGGGGATGTGCGAGAGGAAGGGGGAGAGGGGATGTGAGAGAGAAAGGAGGGAGTGAAGGATGTGAGAGAGTAAGGAGGGAGAGGGGGATGTGAAAGAGAAAGGAGGGAGAGAGATGTAAGAGAGGAAGGAGGGAGAGGGGGTGTGAGAGAGAAAGGAGGGAGAGAGAGATGTAAGAGAGGAAGGAGGGAGAGGGAAAGGAAGGAGAAGAGATGTGAGAGAGAAAGGTGGGAGAGGGGATGTGAGAGAGGAAGTAGGGAGAGGGGATGGGAGAGAAAGGAGGGAGATGAAATATGAGAGATAAAGAAGGGAGAAAGGAGGTGCCAGAGGAAGGAGGGAGCGGGGGGGGGGGTGAGAGAGGAGGGAGGGAGAAGGGATGTGAGAGAGAATGGAGGGAGAGAGAGATGTAAGAGAGGAAGGAGGGAGAGGAGATGTGAGAGAGAAAGGTGGGAGATGGGATGAGAGAGAAAGGATGGAGATGGAATATGAGAGAGGAAGGAGGGAGAAGGGATGTGAGAGAGAATGGAGGGAGAGAGAGATGTGAGAGAGAAAGGTGGGAGAGGGGATGAGAGAGAAAGGATGGAGATGGAATATGAGAGAGGAAGGAGGGAGAAGGGATGTGAGAGAGAATGGAGGGAGAGAGAGATGTAAGAGAGAAAGGAAGGGAGAAGGAAAGGAAGGAGGGAGATGTGAGAGAGAAAGGAGGGAGAGGGGGATGTGAGAGAGAATGGAGCGAGAGAGAGATGTAAGAGAGGAAGGAGGGAGAGGGAAAGGAAGGAGGGAGATGTGAGAGAGAAAGGAGGGAGAGGGGATGTGAGAGAGAATGGAGCGAGAGAGAGATGTAAGAGAGGAAGGAGGGAGAGGGAAAGGAAGGAGGGAGATGTGAGAGAGAAAGGAGGGAGAGGGGATGTGAGAGAGAAAAGAGATTGAGGGGATATGAAAGAGAAAGGAGGGAGAGAAATTGGGAGAACAGAAAATAGATTTCTTGCAGTCCCACCAAGGACACAGTGAAGATCACAGAGTGTCTATCCTGCAGCCAACAGCTATGCTGCAGCCAAGGATTCTGGGTAATCCTTTCCAAATATATAAACTGCCACTATATACTAACATATACCATAGTACAATTATTTCCCAGAATTCTATGTTATAAATAATCACTAAGACTGTAATAGAACAAAATGGCCGGCAGACTCAAGTGAAGCATTTGTTTGCCAGGCCCTTGCCCTTACTTGGAAATAAAAGTAGAGGCTCCTGTGATATAAGTTTGTTGAACGTGATCAATTACTCAAACCCGTAGTTACTGGTTTAGATGGAGCGAATGGCAACAGAGATCGTCATCATTACGTCACAGGAAAAGGGAGGTTGAGTTTCAAAGTCTTACAGGGTTCAATTACGACACATCATAGTATTTGCATGCGCGCAGGTCCACGTTCCACGCCCCGTAGGCGTTTTTCGCTCATAAACCCCAGATCGTCAGTGGCCTGCTTTACGGGGGCCAGTTTAATACCCGTAAGTCTTACTGGCTACATTACGGGCTACGGTTTTACACGGTAGGGGAATTTTTTAGGGCTCAGTAAAACTGGTCTTATTTACACATTTGTATGTTTTCCGAGGCGCAGAGGGAGCGCTCCCGGCTCCCAGGAGAGGCTGTGGTTTTATGCAAAAATAATTGTTTGTGGGTGTTTGGAAGAGCGAAGCGAAGCGAAGCTCCCACGGAGTAATGCGCCAGTCAGACAGGCAATTACTATATGTACTCCAGAGAGGGGCTCCCAGCGCGCCAGAGACACTGAGTCAGGGAAAGATCTATATATGTCTCTATCTGTATCTGTCTGTCTATCTATCTCTCTATCTGTCTATTTCTCTATCTATCTATCTATATATCCGTATCTATCCCTCTATCTATCTATCTATCTATCTACCTATCTATCTATCTATCTATCTATCTATATATCTATCTGTATCTATCTATCTATCCCTTTATCTATCTATCTATCTATCTATCTATCTATCGCTCTATCTATCTATCTATCTATCCCTCTATCTATCTATCTATCTATCTATCTATCTATCTATCTATCGCTCTATCTATCTATCTATCCCTCTATCTATCTATCTATCTATCTATCTATCTATCTATCTATCTATCTATCCCTTTATCTATCTATCTATCTATCTATCTATCTATCTATCTATCTCTCTCTCTCTCTCTCTCTCTCTATCTATCTATCTGTCTAATTATCTATCTATCCATCTATCTATCTATCTCTATCTATCTATCTCTCTCTATCTATCTATCTATCTATCTATCTATCTATCTATCTAATTATCTATCTATCCATCTATCTGTCTATCTATCTATCTTTCTATCTATCCATCTCTCTATATCTATCTATCTATCTATCTATCTATCTATCTATCTATCTATCTATCTGTATCTATCTTTCTATCTATCCATCTCTCTATATCTATCTATCTATCTATCTGTATCTATCTATCTATCTAATTATCTATCTATCCATCTATCTGTCTATCTATCTATCCATCTATCTGTATCTATCTATCTATCTATCTATCTAATTATCTATCTATCCATCTATCTGTCTATCTATCTATCTATCTATCTAATTATCTATCTATCCATCTATCTGTCTATCTATCTATCCATCTATCTGTCTATCTATCTATCCATCTATCTGTCTATCTATCTATCCATGTCCCCTTCTCTCTCCTTTCTCTCCTTTTCCAGCTCCCTCCTTTCCCTCACTCCATCTCCCCCTTTTTCCTTTCTCCTCTCCCTTCTTTCTCTCTCTCCATCTCCCCCTCTCTCGCATTTCCCTCTCTCCATCTCTCTCTCCTTTCATCATCTCCCCCTTGGTCTCCTTTTCCAGCTCCTTTCTTTCCCTCTCTCTATCGCTCCCTTTCTCCTTGCTCCTCTCTCCATCTCTCCATCTCACTCTCTTCTTTCTCCTCTCCTTCTGCTTTGTCTCTCTCTTCTTTGTCTCTCTCTCCTTTCCCCACTCCCCCCTTTTCCCTCTCCTTCCTTTCCCTCTCTTTTCTCTCCCTCTCTCTCCTTTCCCCACTCCCTCCTTTCCCTCTCTCCATCTCCCCCTTTCCCCTCTTCTTCATATCCATCTTTCCTCTCTCTCCTTTCCCCTCTCTCTCTTTCCAATTCCTCTTTCTCATATCACTCCTCTGTCCACTCACCTCTCCTTATCTCCTCTATCAATTTCTCTTTCTCTCCTTTCCCTCTCTCTCTATTGCTCCATCTCCCTCCTTTCCCTCTCTCCATCTCCCCTATCTCCTTTCCTTCCTTTCCCTCTCTTTTCTCTCCCTCTCTCTCTCCTTTCCCTCTCTCTATCCCTCTCTCTCTATTGCTCCATCTCTCTCCTTTCCCCACTCCCTCCTTTCCCTCTCTCCTTCTCCCCCTATCTCCTTTCTCCTCTCCCTTCTTTACCTCTCTTCTTTCTCTCTCTCTCCTTCCCCTCTCCAGACATTTACCCCTCCCAACTTCATCCCCTATTTCTCTCTTTCCTTTTCCTTACTCCCCCAATGCCCCACCTTCCCTCCTTCCTTATCCTCTATCCCTTATCCCTCTCCCTTCTCACATCTTCTCCCCTTTTATATCTCCCCACTTCACCCTCAGCCCTCTCTCTCCTCCCACACCTCCCCGTCGGCCTCCTCCCTTCTCTCCCTCTATTCGCTATTCCCCTCCCTTCTCCTGCTTTCTCCCCCAGAGTAATTCAGAAGTCTGGCCTGGGGCAACAGAACATGTAGAGGAGGCAGAGAATAAATATAGAAACGTATAAATAGTCTCCGGTGTGGCGGAAATCTAATAGTCCTATAAAGAGCTTCATTTGTATTCTTATAACCCTCCAGAGGTCTCTCTGAATATGGCTCCCACATATGTCTTATTGCACTCATTGGCGGTAGTGTCTATGACATCGTGGTGCTGCCTGTGATGTCATTGGCGCACTTCCTGTTATGTCATTTTGTTACTTCCTTTACATGTTTCTACTTTCTGTGCAGCCATCTTGGCACTTCCTATCGTTTTGGCCCATTCAGTAAATTAATAGTTAACACATCCCATAAGGTCATCGCTGCACTTCCTGTGATGGCATTTTTGTCACTTGTTATTAATTGATAGATGGCACTTCCTGTGATTAAAGTGATTACTTCCTGTGAGGTCATTGGTAAACTGGAGGCTAGACTGGAGCTTTCACATTTGACATGCTTTATGTTCTATCTCCTTTCCAGTCTATTACTTATCTCTCCGCCTTTCCTCTTCTTTTCTCCTTTCATTCTTAATCTATGATTCCACTCATCTCTCTCTCTCTCTCTCGCCCTCTCTCTCTCTCCCTCTTTACCCCACTCTCCCCCGCTCTCTCTCCCTCTCTCTTCCTCTCTCTCTCTCTCTCTGTCTCCCTCTCTCTCCCTCTTTACCTCACTCTCCCCCGCTCTCTCTCCCCCTCTCTCTCTCTTCCTCTCTCTCTGTCTCTATCTCTCTCCCTCTCTCTGTCTCCCTCTTTACCCGACTCTCCCCCACTATCTCTCTCCTCTCACTCTCTCTCTCTTTCTCTCACTATTGTCTTTTTTCTCTCCTCTCCCTCTTTCTCTCCTCCTCCACTCTCTCTCTCTCCCTCTCTCTCTCCCCCTCTCTCTCTTCCTCTCTCTCCCTCTCCCTCTCTCTCTCTATCTCTCTCTCTCTCCCTCTCTCTTTCTCTCACTATTGTCTTCTTTCATCTCCTCTCCCTCTCTCTCTCCTCCTCCTCTCTCACTCTCCCTCTCTCTCTTCCTCTCTCTCTCTCCTCTCTGTCTCTCTCCTCCTCTCTATCTCTCTCTCTCCCTCTCTCTTCCTCTCTCTCCTCTCTGTCTCTCTCTCCTCCTCTCTCTCTCCCTCTCTCTCCCTCTCTCCCCATCTCTCTCTTCTCTCTTTCTCCCTCTCCCATTCTCTCTCTCTTTCTCTCACTATTGTCTTCTTTCTATCCTCTCCCTCTCTCTCTCCTCCTCCTCTCACTCCCTCTCTCTCTTACTCTCTCTATCTCTCTATCTCTCTCCTCTCTCTCTATCTCTCTCCCTCTCTCTCTCTCTTTCTCTCTCTTTCTCTATCTATCTATCTCTCTCTGTATCTATTTATCTATCTATCTATATATCGATCTAATAATATGTATAAATATACAAGCAAATGTACACACATCTATCTATAGATAAATAGACAGATACATGTGTGTGTACTTCTATATTTATACACATTATTAGATCACCCGTGTGTAATTAGATCTCTCTTCAATGCACTCTATGTCTTTGCATGTTAATAATCCCATATACATATTATTACATATTATTATAATCCTCAGCCTCCTTCTGCCTGGCTCGCCAATTCTGTAATGAAATTGCACATCTCATGACTGTCTCTGAACGCTCTCCCACACAGGATCTCTCAAGCTGTCTTCAACCTAATAATGTAAAATTTCCTGTGTTTAACTCAATCCAGGAATCAACACGCCTGGTCCCAGCTGGGTAAATTAGCTGGCGTGTATAGCTGGCGTGTGCAGAACGGGGTATATCTGCTGAGTTATTAGGGAGGACTTGGTGCCTGGGGGGAGTGTGATGGATATGGACGTTATCAAGGAGAGCGCCTGGTTGTTCAATGGAAATCAATCCCTCACTATATATGGATTAATATATTGGGTGTCTCGCACGGAGAGTGTTTATTGAGTTATTTCAAGTTTGATAAATGTGGGGGAGCTGGATATATTGGAAATGAGAAGTGTTGGAAGAGAGGGGAAATAAGAGAGGGGAAGGGAGGGAGAGAGAGGAGAGGGATGGATGGATGGAGAATATGGAGAGGGAAAGGGTGGAAGGGGAAGAGGAAGAAATGAGAGAGGAAGGGAGGGAGGGAGAGAGAGAGAGCGCATTGATTATTCATCATTAATCAATTCCTCGTTATACACAGATTAATATACAGGGTCACTAATTGGGATATAAAGAAGAAGAGCGTGCCCAGTTGAATAAATAATAATAGTAAAAGAGATGTTTAAGTGTTAAAGTCTTATCATTATTCTAATCTCTGGCAGCCGGGTATGATATACATTCCTATCAGGCTGATCTCCATATCTCATAGTGAGTGTAACGCTGTTAGATGTAACATCTTGTCGCGCGGCGACCTCACGCCCTACCTCGCTAGAACATGGAGATCAGCGTCACATGATCACATCAAACTGTCAGGCGCAATGTGCCAGAGCATCTCATCACGCTAAGTGGCGCCGCCGAAAATGTCGCCAATAAGGATTATATTACCTATATATTTATATATTACTGCCTGTCCTAATACACATTATTTATATATTTACTGGCTGTTTTTGAATATAAATGTATTTAATTATTCATGTATTTATATATTTAACCATCTATTTATATATGTATTTATGTATATATTTATTCATTTAATTAATTATTTATTTTCATCTTTTTATATATACTAGCGAATTGCCCGTCAAAAAATGACGGGCATGAAATTGTAAGCCAGGGAATGCTGTTTGAGACATAATGTAAAGCGTTTTCTACCCTGAGGTCCTTCGGCGCTCATTTCGAGGCTGTTGGATGTTTTCTTTTTTTTATTAGGCGCTTTTGCTGTTGCTGTTTGGTCGGCGCTGATCTGCTTTTTGCGCTTATTGCAAGGCTGAGAAGCGTTGGCGCTCGTTGTGAGGCGTGCGGTGAATGGCTCATAGCGATACGGTTTTATTTTTTTTTTGTGTATATGTGTTATTGTATGCCAATGAAATAATTAATAAATTAATAAATTAATATACTTGACCTATTTGGAAGTAATATATGCAGGAAGCATTGTGCTGAAGAGCTGACAATCTGTTTTGATGTCCCTACAGCATACAATGTCGGTTTGCAGTGTTGTGGAGCTGAGGTGTAAGTGTCAGCAATGTGTGTAGTGTAAATAGGCTGCGTGCGCGAGGGGAAGCCGTTAGTGTAGCAGTGTACTTCCGCATTGTGTAAGTTAGTGTGGTAAAATGGCGGCGAATGTGTATGTGGTACGCGGCTGTGGATGGTTTAGCGTCCTTGCTAATGGTGTATGTTGTAGGTCGTACGGGTTTTTGTAAAAGCCGTATTTGCTTTGTATTATTTAGCTGTTTTAGGGTCGTGTAGCCTCGTTTTCTTTTTTTTTCGGCGGCCATTTGTTCTCTCGCTTAGGTGATTTTCGGGTGTCTAAACTCCTGTCTAAACTCTAAAATTGAGGTGTAACTTGCAGAGGTCCTACATATATATATATATTCATTTTTTTATATATTTAATTGTATATTTATTTACATATTTTTTATATTTTATATATATTTATTTATATATATTTATTTGTTTATATTTTTGTTTATTTATTTATATATATATATATGTATTCATTCATTCATTTATTTAGATATTTTTTATATATTAAATAATTTATTTTATATATATATATATCTTTATTTTCATAAATGTAATATTCATTTATTAATATATTTATTCATTTATTTATTTATTTATTTAATAATTTATTTATATAAATATTTTTAAAATATATTTATTCTTTATTTATATATTTATTGTTATCTTTATAATTTTTTTATATTTATATATATATATTTACATATATATTTATTTATATTTTTATTAATGTATTTATATATATTTATATATTTATTCATTTATTTGTATATATTTATATATTTTTTATATATTTTTTATTTATATAAATGTATTTATTTATATATTTATACATAAATATATATATAAAAATGAATAGATAAATAACTGATGGAGCTCAGAGGGGCAGTGGCTGACAGAGGTGCTAGGCGTGCTGCAGCCATACGTTCACGGAGAGTCGGACATGACTGAACAACCAAACAGCAACAATAACATATTTATATATAAACTTTTTGTTTATGAAATAATTAACATTGGGGAGGCCTGAGGACTTCCCCTCTCATTGGTAATAATAGATAAATACATTTGGTGTAAACCTCCATATTCCTTAGTGTAAACCTCCATATTCCTTGTTCCCTTTTCCATATTGAACTCTTAAACCCAAACGTCATGTGAAAAGGCATAACGGAAATCCAAGATGGCTGCCCACGACATTATACCAAAAATCTAAAAAAAACAAAAAAACAATCAAATATTAAAATAAAGGAGTCAGCTGGAGGTCTGGAAGCTGATGTTTATGTGATACTGAATATTGCTCTTAATTATAATTACAGTGGAATTTTATTACTGAGTAATTTGTAATTAAAAAACTAGTTGTTAAGGGGATTCCAGGGACCCTTTAAGGGCTATTATGGGATGCCTACGGCCCAGGATTAATAACCTCTAGAAGGCGGCGCAAAGGGTTAATAACGGGATTAGTTTTGTATGTTACAGTAGAATTAGGCGCAGATCGTCCATCATCTTGTGCCCGCTGCCCTCTCTATTACACCCCGTATTGATATCCGATAGAGTCGCAGATGTGGGAGTCATTCATCACCGCGCGGCAGCGGAGTCGTACGGAGGGAGTTATAGGGAGAGGTTATCTATCTCTGTCTATCTATCTATCTATCTTTCTATCTATCTATCTATCTATCTATCTATCTATCTATCTATCCTATAGAATATAATAATGTAAATAATGTGATTTCTCCACTATGAATAAAACAATATTATAAGTGACCCACGTGGGGCCTGAGAATGGAATTACAGTAACTGTGTGTGAGAACTGCACCCTATAACAACAATTGCACCCTAGAACATCTCCCTAACCTCTCCCTAACAGTTCCTGGTAACTCTTCCCCTAACCACTCCTTGTAGCTCCTCCCCTAACTATATCCTGTAACTCCTCCCCTAAATGTTCCCTGTAACTCCTCCCACATCTATATCCTGTAACTCCTCACCTAAATGTTCCCTGTAACTCCTCCCCTAACTATATCCTGTAACTACTCCCCTAACCACTCCTTGTAACTCCTCCCCTAACTGCTCTATATAACTCCTGCTTA
>JAPZIH010001153.1:25000-56801 GCA_027410445.1 Discoglossus pictus
GGACCGGCCCTTTATCCCATTAAACACGTCCTGGTCATTGGGTCACTATGCGCGTACATGGGACTGACCCTTTATCCCATTAAACACGTCCTGGTCATTGGGTCACTATGCGCCTACATGGGACCGGCCCTTTATCCCATTAAACACGTCCTGGTCATTGGGCCACTATGCGCCTACATGGGACTGACCCTTTATCCCATTAAACACGTCCTGGTCATTGGGTCACTATGCGCCTACATGGGACCGGCCCTTTGACCCATTAAACACGTCCTGGTCATTGGGTCACTATGCGCCTACATGGGACCGGCCCTTTATCCCATTAAACACGTCCTGGTCATTGGGTCACTATGCGCGTACATGGGACTGACCCTTTATCCCATTAAACACGTCCTGGTCATTGGGTCACTATGCGCCTACATGGGACCGGCCCTTTATCCCATTAAACACGTCCTGGTCATTGGGCCACTATGCGCGTACATGGGACTGACCCTTTGACCCATTATACACCTCCTGGTCATTGGGTCACTTTGCGCGTACATGGGACTGACCCTTTGACCCATTATACACCTCCTGGTCATTCGGTCACTTTGCTTCTGCATGTGACTGACCCATTAACCCATTAAACATGACAAGGTCCACTTGGTCATTTGGTCACTTTTCCCCTGACCATTTAACCCATTAAACACATCTCTCTCATTAGGTCACTTGGCCCCTGATCCCTTATCCGACCCTATTTCTGCCCCCAGGATGGTATTTCTAACTCTTTGCCCTTGAAGCGTCTGATTAATTAGTGCCAGTTCTATTAATAGCCTCACTTTGAGTGGACAATTAGTGGTCAGTTCTAACGATATCCGTATCATCGGAAGAGAAAATGATTTTCCATATAACAGCCATGAAGGAGAGATCTGAATTATAATTTAATATGGGACAGATGGGTACAGGGAGAAGTAATAGGGGCTTAGGGTAGGAGTTATAGAGGGGAGTAAGAGGCAGTTACGTACAGGGTGTAATTGGAGAGTTAGATGAGGAGTTATAGGGTTCAGCTGGAGAGTATGCTGGGGAAAAAGTCTAGACTGACATATAATAAGAAAATATACATATCAATAAAGTTTTAGCCCTATATAATAAAAAAGGCAATTAACGCGTTTCGTTAAGTAACTTCCTCAGGGTGTACTTAGGAGCAGAATTGCGGAATTATCTGTATTGCCTCACCTAGAGCCTGTGGTAGGTTAATTGAGGCTATATAAATGTTATCAGTTAAATACGGAAGAACTAGAACTCCCAGAATCCCCTGGGACTCATGGTATTAGTCTATGGTCAGTCACAGAATATCCTCTGGGGAGGGTCATATACTGTATATAACCTGAATATATATGATCAAATATATCAATTTACATTAATTATTATAATTATATTAATTAATTAGCAAAACATACAACAACTCCCAGAATCCACAGGGAATCCATGGTATTAGTCTATGGTCAGTCACGCTACATCTTCTGGGGAGGGTCACATTCTGTATGTAAACTGATTATATATGATAAAATATATAAATTTATATTAATTATTATAATCATAATTAATAATGGTAAATAAGTACCACAGGTCCCAGAATCCCCTGGGAATCCATGACAGATATGGTCAGTCACTCAATATCTTCTGGGGAGGGTCACTGGTGTTAGACTTTCTGTGCTTGGGTTAATGAAATTCATAGACTATATCAGCAATATATCTACTCTTCCTTGTACCCCCTCCCTACTCTTCCTTGTAATCCCTCCCTACTCTTCCATGTACCCCTCCCTTCTCTCCCATGTACCCCCTCCCTTTCCACATTAGCACAGCCTCTTACAAATCCCTCTGTTCCCCCCTACTCCCACTCCCTCCATGTTCCCCACTCTCACTCCCACCCACGTGTGGCCCCTGAGCATTACCCTCTCACTTTATTGTAATCATTACATCTAATTACTCCAGTCCCTCTCCTCCTCTCCTCTACATTTGTTTACTAACTTGGTAAAAAACAAAAATAAATATCCATTGCGCAGTGTGGAATGCTGCAATCCCTCGTAGCACATAATATTGTGAATTATTGATCATTATTCCATCTTGTTCTTCTTGATGTGCCCTCCAGAAGTAGATATTTCCGGGCTGGGGGGGATTCTCTTGTAGATAGATAAAGCATCCTTCTCTCAGACAGCTCTGCGTCCCAAGTGCACCTGCGGGATGTATAACCTACTTTCTCGTCGGCTTTCTGAGCATAATGAGCTAAATATTTTCACAAGGATGAGCTCGGCTTTGTGGTTGTTTAAGTCGACTCCTGCATATAACTGAAGATAATAGATATGCAGAATTATCTATATTGTCTCACCTAGGGCTTGTGGTAGGTCAATTGAGGATTAATATATGTGATCAGTTAAAGATAGAAGAAGAACTCCCAGAATCAACAGGGAATCCATGATATTAGTCTATGGTCAGTCACTCAACTTCTTCTGGGGAGGGTCACTGATTTTAGATCTATGTGTGATGTGTGTGTTAATGATGTTCAAATACTGTATGTAGGGATATATGTGATCAATAAGTTAACATAATTTTATGAATTAATGGTAAAAAGTACTACACATCCCAGAATCCCCATGGAATCCATGCCATTAGTCTATAGTCAGTCACTCAACTTCTTCTGGGGAGGGTCACTGAAGATAATAGACATGCAGAATTATCTATATTGTCTCACCTAGAGCTTGTGGTAGGTCAATTGAGGGCTAATATATGTGATCAGTTAAAGATAGAAGAAGAACTCCCAGAATCAACAGGAAATCCATGGCATTAGTCTATGGTCAGTCACTCAACTTCTTCTGGAGAGGGTCACTGAAGATAATAGAAATGCCAAATTATCTATATTGTCTCACCTAGAGCTTGTGGTAGGTTAATTGAGGATTAATATATGTGATCATTTAATAGAAGAACTAAAACTCCAAGAATCTCCAGGGAATCAATGGAATTAGTCTATGGTCAGTCATTCAACTTCTTCTGGGGAGGGTCACTGATTTTAGATCTTCTATGTGTGAGTTAATAGAGTTCAAATACTGTATGTAGGGATATATGTGATCAATAAGTTAACATAATTGTATTAATTAATGGTAAAAAGTACCACACATCCCAGGATCCCCATGGGATCCATGGCATTAGTCTATGGTCAGTCACTCAACTTCTTCTGGGGAGGGTCACTGAAGATAATAGACATGCAAAATGATCTATATTGTCTCACCTAGAGCTTGTGGTAGGTCAATTGAGGATTAATATATGTGATCAGTTAAAGATAGAAGAACTAAAACTCCAAGAAACTCCAGGGAATCCATGGAATTAGTCTATGGTCAGTCATTCAACTTCTTCTGGGGAGGGTCACTGATTTTAGATCTTCTATGTGTGAGTTAATCAAGTTCAAATACTGTATGTAGGGATATGTGATCAATAAGTTAACATAATTTTATTAATTAATGGTAAAAAGTACCACACATCCCAGAATCTCCATGGAATCCATGCCATTAGTCTATAGTCAGTCACTCAACTTCTTCTGGGGAGGGTCACTGAAGATAATAGACATGCAGAATTATCTATATTGTCTCACCTAGAGCTTGTGGTAGGTCAATTGAGGGCTAATATATGTGATCAGTTAAAGATAGAAGAAGAACTCCCAGAATCAACAGGGAATCCATGATATTAGTCTATGGTCAGTCACTCAACTTCTTCTGGGGAGGGTCACTGAAGATAATAGACATGCAAAATGATCTATATTGTCTCACCTAGAGCTTGTGGTAGGTAAATTGAGGATTAATATATGTGATCAGTTAAAGATAGAAGAACTAAAACTCCAAGAAACTCCAGGGAATCCATGGAATTAGTCTAAGGTCAGTCATTCAACTTCTTCTGGGGAGGGTCACTGATTTTAGATCTTCTATGTGTGAGTTAATAGAGTTCAAATACTGTATGCAGGGATATATGTGATCAATAAGTTAACATAATTTTATTAATTAATGGTAAAAAGTACCACACATCCCAGAATCCCCATGGAATCCATGGCATTAGTCTATGGTCAGTCACTCAACTTCTTCTGAGGAGGGTCACTGAAGATAATAGACATGCAAAATGATCTATATTGTCTCACCTAGAGCTTGTGGTAGGTAAATTGAGGATTAATATATGTGATCAGTTAAAGATAGAAGAACTAAAACTCCAAGAAACTCCAGGGAATCCATGGAATTAGTCTATGGTCAGTCACTCAACTTCTTCTGGGGAGGGTCACTGATTTTAGATCTTCTATGTGTGAGTTAATAGAGTTCAAATACTGTATGTAGGGATATATGTGATCAATAAGTTAACATAATTTTATAAATTAATGGTAAAAAGTACCACACATCCCAGGATCCCCATGGGATCCATGGCATTAGTCTATGGTCAGTCACTCAACTTCTTCTGGGGAGGGTCACTGAAGATAATAGACATGCAAAATTATCTATATTGTCTCACCAAGAGCTTGTGGTGGGTAAATTGAGGGCTAATATATGTGATCAGTTAAAGATAGAAGAACTAAAACTCCAAGAAACTCCAGGGAATCCATGGAATTAGTCTATGGTCAGTCCTTCAACTTCTTCTGGGGAGGGTCACTGATTTTAGATCTTCTATGTGTGAGTTCATGGAGTTCAAATACTGTATGTAAGGATATATGTGATCAATAAGTTAAAATAATTGTATTAATTAATGGTAAAAAGTACCACACATCCCAGAATCCCCATGGAATCCATGGCATTAGTCTATGGTCAGTCACTCAACTTCTTCTAGGGAGGGTCACTGACGATAATAGTCATGCAAAATGATCTATATTGTCTCACCTAGAGCTTGTGGTAGGTTTATTGAGAGGAAGAACTAAAACTCCAAGAATCCCCTGGGAATCCATGGAATTAGTCTATGGTCAGTCATTCAGCTTCTTCTGGGGAGGGTCACTGATTTTAGATCCTGTATGTGTGAGTTGTAGGGAGGTATGTGCTAAAATATATTCATTATTATAATTATATTAAAAAATGGTAAAAAGTCCCAGAATCTTTGGGGAAACCATGATATTAGTCTATGGTCAGTCACTCAACATCCTCTGGGGATGGTCACTGATTTTTTTTTATTTTTTTTTAGTTAATGAAGTTTCCAGGGATATAAGCAATTAAATATATCAACTATTATAATTATATTAATTAACGGTATTTGTCGGCGGTCAGTCATTCAACTTCTTCTGGGAAGGGTCACTGGTTTTAAATCCTTTATGTGTGAGTTAATAAAGTTCACAGACCATAGGGATATATGTGATTAAATATATTTATTATTATAATTATATCCATTAATGGTATTAGTCTATGGTAAGTCACTCAAAATCTTCTGGGGAGGGTCACTTATTTAAAATTTTCTATGCGTGAATTAATGACATTACCGGACTGTATGGATGGATATATGTGATCCACTATACAATTAATTTAAGGTAATTATATTAATTAATGGTAAAAAGTAAAAAAAAAAACTCCCAGAATCCTTTAGGAATCCATAATATTAGTCTATGATCAGTCACTCAACATCTTCTAGGGAGAGTCACTGACTTTAGATGTTCTATGTGTGAGTTAATGATGTTCAAAGAATGTATGGAAGGATAAATGTGTTCAAATATATCGACTATTATAATTATATTAATTAATGGTATTAGTCTATGGTTAGTCACTCAACATCTTCTGGGGAGGATCAATGATTTAAGATATTTTATGTGTGAGTTAGTGAAGTTCACAGACTGTATGAAGGGATATGTGTGATCAAATATATCAATTATTATAATTATATTAATTCATGGTAAAAACAAAGTCTCATAATTCCCAGCCATTAGTCTATGGTCCGTCACTTAACATCTTCTGGGGAGGGTCACAGACTGTATATAGACTGAATATGAATATATATATATATATATAGAATGACTATATGTGATCAAGTATATCAATTAAAGACGTAAATACACCTTCAATGGAATCCATGATATTACAAGGTCAGTCACTCAGTCTCTTCTAGAGAGGGTCACACTATATAGACACAATATATATATATAATCTACCTTGAGTCCCCCTCCTCCCACACAAACGATCCAAGTAGACGCGACATGATGTCTCTCTGAATCAGTGGCGGTCTCACCAGACCTGACAGAAGACACATTGGAGTCGCAGTTTGCGCTCACTGACCCAGAACCTCCTGCTTCAGGTTGTGATGATCCAACAAGCTCCAGATTATGGAGGTCGTCCACCTTTGCGTCGGCGCCAAGTTCTTCATATTAGAGATTTCTGATGCAATGTGGCAGGGAGTTCAATTGGAAAAAAACGGGTGGAAAATGGGATTGGGACGTGTTTAATGGGTTAAATGGTCAGTCCCATGTTGGACCAAAGTGACCTAATGACCGGGACATATTTAATGGGTTAAAGGGCCATTCCCACTGAATTCCTATATATTTATCTGCTCTATCCTAACTCCTATACACCGCCCCCCGCAGGGCCCCCCTCTATACACTTATTATTATATATTTATATACACGTATTATTCTCTTATCACAATGCGGCGGTGGGTGGGCTTCTCTAGGGGTATAATGCAGTGGCACAGTGTTGGTGCGTGGGGTGCGCCGCGTTACTTTAACACATAATTCCTGCCTCTGAACACAATAATAATTACGTGTTTTTTTAATAAAGAAGTATATAAAAAATAACAGATATTAACATAGTGAGGGGGAGAGTGTTATATGTGAGGGAGTTATATGGGGTTGGTGCGACATGGCACGAAGCTATCAACTGCAGGCTCCTCTCTCTCTCTCCCTCTCCCCCCTCTCATCTCTCCCTTCCCCTGTCTCCCTCCCCCGCCTCTCGCCCTCTCCATCTCTCTCTCATGTCCCTCTCTCTCTTCTCTCCCCCTCTCTCTTCCTCTCCCTCCTTCTCTCTCCCTCTCTCATTATCTCTCATGCCCCCCTCTCTCTCTTCTCTCTCTCCCCCTCTCTCTTCCTCTCCCTCCCTCTCTCCCCCTCTCTCTCTTCCTCTCTTTCTCTCCATCTCTCTCCTTTCTCTCCCTCAGTCTCCCCCCTCTCTCTCCCTCTCCATCTCTCATTCTCTCTTTCATGTCCCTCTCTCTCTTCTCTCCCTCTCCCCTGTCTCTTTCTCTCCCTCCCTCTCTCGGCCTCTCTCATGCCCCCCTCTCTTTCTCTTCTCTCTCTCCTCTCTTCCTCTCCCTCCCTCTCCTTCTGTCTCTTCTGCTCCTTCTCTCCATCTCACTCCTTTCTCTCCCCCACTCTGTCCGCTCTCTTTCTCTCTCTCCCCCCCCCCATTCTATCCCCTCTCTTTCTTTCTCTCTCTCTCTCCTCTTTCTTTTTTGCTCTCTCTTCCCCACTCTCTCCCCTCTTTATTTCTCTCTCTTTCCCTCTCTTTATCTCTTTCTCCCTCTCTCTCTCTCTCTCCTGTCTCTCCCAATCTCTCTCTCTCTCTCCCCCCATTCTCCCCCACTCTCTCTTGCTCTCTCCCTCCCTCTCTCTCTCCTCTCCTATATCTCCCTCCCCCACTCTCTCTGCCTCTCTCTTTCTCTCTCCCCTCTCTCCCTCCCTCTCTCTATCTCCCTCCCCCACTCTCTCTCTCTCCTCTTTCTTTTTTGCTCTCTCTTCCCCACTCTCTCCCCTCTTTATTTCTCTCTCTTTCCCTCTCTTTATCTCTTTCTCCCTCTCTCTCTCTCTCTCCTGTCTCTCCCAATCTCTCCCGCTCTCCCCCATTCTCCCCCACTCTCTCTTTCTCTCTCCCTCCCTCTCTCTCTCCTCTCCCCTATCTCCCTCCCCCACTCTCTCTGCCTCTCCCTCTCTCTCTCCCCTCTCTTTCTCCCTCTCTCTCTCCTCTCCCTCTCTCTTTCTCTCCCCTCTCCCCCCCTCTCTCTCTCTTTCTCCCTCCCCCACTCTCTCCCTCTTTCTCTTTCTCTCCCCTCTCCCCCTCTCTCTCTTTCTCCCTCTCTCTCTCCTCTCCCCTCTCTCCCTCCCTCTCTCTATCTCCCTCCCCCACTCTCTCCCTCTCTCTCTTTCTCTCCCCTCTCTCTCTCTCCTCTCCCTCTCCCCCGCTCTCTTTCTCCCTCCCCCACTCTCTCTCTCTGTCAGTCTCTTATCTCCTCTCCTCCACATGTTCCACAATTAATAACATACTGATAGAGCAGGAACTGAGCTCAGACCTATAATAGTGATAAGATCTGAGTAATGAGCCCAAGCTGTGTACAGCATCAGTCACTGTCTGAGCCTGACTTGGAGCCACAGAGGTTGTGTGACCAGGGCTGGACTTACATCTGGGGCCGCCCTCCATTACAATTACTACAATGTATAATATGGATTTGGGGTAAAGCTCATATAAATGAGTGCAGAAAATTGTGAGGAACAGAGAGACAGCCGTAGGCAACGAATATATATATATGTATTTATATTAATATTTATATATGTATTTCTATTTATATATTTATTTCCATTTATATATTTATTTTCATTTATATATTTATTTATTTATTTTGTATGTCTTTTTTTTTTTATTGTCTCTTTTTACTTCTTTCTCTATATATCTTTTTCTCTCTCTTTTCCTCTTGCTCTCTATCCCTTTTTTTCTTTCTTTACTCACTCTTTAGCTCTCTTTTTCACTCTCTCCTTTCCATTTATTCCTTCCTCCTTTTTTCTACTACCCACTTTCTCTCCCTCTCTCTCTGTCTCTACTCTATCTTTCTTTTTTCTTTCTTATCTCCATCACTCTATTCTTCTTTCTTGTTCTCTTTCCATCCCCTCTCTCTCCCTCCTCTCTCTCTCTATCCTCTCTCCTTTCTCTTTCTTTCTTTCCTCCATCACTCGATCTTTCTCGTTCTCTCTCTATTTCCCTCTTTTTCCTCTCTCCCTCCTTCTCTCTCTCCCTCTCTCTCTCCCTCTCCCTTTTCCCTTTCTCCCCCTCTCCCTCCCCTCTCCCATTATCTCTCCCTCCCTCTCTCTCTCGCTCCCTCTCTCCTCTCCTTATCTTTTTTTCCATCACTCTATCCTTCTTTCACATTCTCTCTCTTTCCCTCTCTTTCCTATCTCCCTTTTTCTCTCCCTCCCTCTCACTCTCTCGCCCTCTCTCTCTCTCCTCTCTCTCTCTTTCCACCATCACTCTGTCTTTCTTTCTCATTCTCTCTCTTTCTTTCCCTTTCTTTCCTCTCTCTCCATCTCTCTTTCCCTTTCTCTCCCTCCCTCTGTCCCTCTTACTCTCCCTCTCTCCCACTCTCCCCCTCTCTTTCCCTTTCTCTCCCTCTCTCTCCCCTCTCCCATCATCTCTCCTCTCCCTCTCTCTCTTTCCCTTTCTTTCCTCTCTCCCTCTCTCTCCATCTCTCTTTCCCTTTCTCTCCCTCTCTCTCTCCCTCTTCTCTCCCTCTCTCCCTCCATCCCCATCTCTTTCCCTTTCTCCCCCTCTCTCTCCCCTCTCCCCTCCCTCTCTCTCCGTCTCTCTCTCCTCTCTCTTTCTTTCCTCCCTCCCTCTACCCTTCTTTCTCGTTCTCTCTCTCTCTCTCTTTCCCTTTCTCTCCCTCCCTCTCTCTCTCCGTCTTACTCTCCCTCCCTCTCTCTCCCCTCTCCTGACATCTCTCTCGCTCTCTCCTCTCTCTTTCTTTCCTCCCTCTATCCTTCTTTCTCGTTCTCTCTCTCCTTTCCCTCCCTATATACATATTTTCCATCACAACAACCCAAATATTTACCATCATCTTTTGAAAAGGGCAATGTTCCTTATTTTCATCCGTAAACTTCCCCCCATATAAGTGCTGTCTCGTCGCGGCCTGACGAGTCTCTCCTTGGCGGTCCTGGGCCGTCTCGCCTCTGGTCATGTTCTCTCTCTCAGACAGACCAGACCTCAAATACCGACATGTTCAATTCCATTACATTTCCTGTACGGTTAAAAATCATGGCCTGGGGGATGGTGCCCTTTAAATAAGGACAAAAAAGTTACTTTATTTTGTACTTTTTACAGTTTTTGGTGATTTTGCATTAGTGTACTAATGGAAAGGACATGTTTATGGGCTTAGTCCCTGCTCGCAGTGATTTATTGTTTGACTAGGCCTAAAGCCTATGGTAAAGTGTTACCATGGCAACAGGGCTTTGCAGTAGATAGATAGATAGATAGATAGAGGGATAGATAGATAGATAGATAGATAGATAGATAGATAGATAGATAGATAGATAGATAGATAGATAGATAGATAGAGGGATAGATAGATAGATAGATAGATAGATAGATAGATAGATAGATAGATAGATAGATAGATAGATAGATAGATAGATAGATAGATAGAGGGATAGATAGATAGATAGAGGGATAGATAGATAGATAGATAGATAGATAGATAGATAGATAGATAGATAGATAGATAGAGGGATAGAGAGATAGAGAGATAGATAGATAGAGGGATAGAGAGATAGAGAGATAGATAGATAGATAGATAGATAGATAGATAGATAGATAGAGAGATAGATAGATAGATAGATAGATAGATAGATAGATAGATAGATAGATAGAGGGATAGAGAGATAGATAGAGGGATAGAGAGATAGATAGACAGATAGATAGATAGACAGATAGATAGATAGATAGATAGATAGATAGATAGATAGATAGAGACTGAGATAGATAGAGGGATAGATAGATAGATAGATAGATAGATAGATAGATAGATAGAGGGATAGATAGATAGATAGATAGATAGATAGATAGATAGATAGATAGATAGATAGATAGATAGATAGAGGGATAGATAGATAGAGACTGAGATAGATAGAGGGATAGATAGATAGATAGATAGATAGATAGATAGATAGATAGATAGATAGATAGATAGATAGACAGATAAAAATAGATAGATAGAGAGAGAGATAGATCCAAGTGTACTAATGGAAAGTACATGTTTATGGCCTCAGTCTCTGTTAGACCATAGTGTACTTACATTTTATATCCCAGCATCCCTTTTTTCAGAGTATGGTCAACAAAAGCTTCATATATTATCCGTCGGCCATTTTGCACTATTTTAAATAATTAACTTTTACATATATAAAATCATTTTTTGGCCTATTTTACACGGATCAATAAAGTGCAGAAAAATCTTGTCAGCAACCTCAGCCCATAAACCGCACTCTCTCGGAAAGCAGAAAATTGCCCTTAAAATGGGATGGAATCAGCAATTTAGATATTATTCGCTAATCCGTAAATGGCTCATTTTATCATATTAATGTAACCAACCTTAATTAATAAGCCTCGTACAAAGGCCGGTCTGGAATTAAAGAGCCTGCTATTAGCGGTGAGCGGCGCGCGCGACGGGCCCAGTGATGTCACCTTAATGCACTTTTATTGTGTTTTGCTGCAGTTTAATATCAGTCTGATTATATCTACACGCGGAGATTGAGGCAATTACACTGCACTCTGGGGCCGAGAGCGGAATAAATGGGCTTAACTGTTACATCCCAGAGCAAATACCACAGGGTGCGTTTTATATATATATATATCAGGAAGGGGTTAATCACCATTATTTCCAGCGCTGCCTGGGCATGGAGGTCACCAGAGCTATATATATATATATATATATATATATATATATATATATATATATATATATATATATATATATATATATGTTATATTGTAGTTGTCAGTGTTGTCACAAGAAAATATATAATAAAACATTTACGTACATGTGAGGGGTGTACTCACTTTTGTAAGATACTGTAGATATATTGATACATAGGAAAATAGATAGATAGAAGGAAAATATCTACTTAAATATGTCTGTGTGTATCAGGAAGGGGTTAATCACCACTCTGTAGGTCTGTGTGTCTATCAGGAAGGGGTTAATCACTGCTCTGTAGGTCTGTGTGTGTATCAGGAAGGGGTTAATCACTGCTCTGTAGGTCTGTGTGTGTATCAGGAAGGGGTTAATCACCGCTCTGTAGGTCTGTGTATATAAGGAAGGGGTTAATCACCGCTCTGTAGGTCTGTGTGTGTATCAGGAAGGGGTTAATCACCGCTCTGTAGGTCTGTGTGTGTATCAGGAAGGGGTTAATCACCGCTCTGTAGGTCTGTGTGTGTATCAGGAAGGGGTTAATCACCGCTCTGTAGGTCTGTGTGTATCAGGAAGGGGTTAATCACTGCTCTGTAGGTCTGTGTGTGTATCAGGAAGGGGTTAATCACTGCTCTGTAGGTCTCTGTGTGTATCAGGAAGGGGTTAATCACCGCTCTGTAGGTCTGTGTGTGTATCAGGAAGGGGTTAATCACTGCTCTGTCGGTCTGTGTGTATCAGGAAGGGGTTAATCACTGCTCTGTCGGTCTGTGTGTGTATCAGGAAGGGGTTAATCACCGCTCTGTAGGTCTGTGTGTATCAGTAAGGGGTTAATCACTGCTCTGTAGGTCTGTGTGTGTATCAGGAAGGGGTTAATCACTGCTCTCTAGGTCTGTATGTGTATCAGGAAGGGGTTAATCACTGCTCTGTAGGTCTGTGTGTGTATCAGGAAGGGGTTAATCACTTCTCTGTAGGTCTGTGTGTGTATCAGGAAGGGGTTAATCGCTGCTCTGTAGGTCTGTGTGTATCAGGAAGGGGTTAATCACCGCTCTGTAGGTCTGTGTGTGTATCAGGAAGGGGTTAATCACTGCTCTGTAGGTCTGTGTGTATCAGGAAGGGGTTAATCACTGCTCTGTAGGTCTGTGTGTGTATCAGGAAGGGGTTAATCACTGCTCTGTAGGTCTGTGTGTGTATCAGGAAGGGGTTAATCACCGCTCTGTAGGTCTGTGTGTGTAACAGGAAGGGGTTAATCATCGCTCTGTAGGTCTGTGTGTATCAGGAAGGGGTTAATCACTGCTCTGGAGGTCTGTGTGTGTGTCAGGAAGGGGTTAATCACTGCTCTGTAGGTCTGTGTGTGTATCAGGAAGGGGTTAATCACTGCTCTGTAGGTCTGTGTGTGTATCAGGAAGGGGTTAATCACTGCTTTTTAGGTCTGTGTGTGTATCAGGAAGGGGTTAATCACTGCACTGTAGGTCTGTGTGTATCAGGAAGGGGTTAATCACCGCTCTGTAGGTCTGTGTGTATCAGGAAGGGGTTAATCACTGCTCTGTAGGTCTGTGTGTGTATCAGGAAGGGGTTAATCACTGCTCTGTAGGTCTGTGTGTGTTTCAGGAAGGGGTTAATCACTGCTCTGTAGGTCTGTGTGTGTATCAGGAAGGGGTTAATCACCTCTCTGTAGGTCTGTGTGTGTCAGGAAGGGGTTAATCACTGCTCTGTAGGTCTGTGTGTTTATCAGGAAGGGGTTAATCACTGTTTTGTAGGTCTGTGTGTATCAGGAAGGGGTTAATCGCTGCTCTGTAGGTCTGTGGGTATCAGGAAGGGGTTAATCACTGCTCTGTTGGTCTCTGCATGTATCAGGAAGGGGTTAATCGCTGCTCTGTAGGTCTGTGTGTATCAGGAAGGGGTTAATCACTGCTCTGTAGATTTGTGTGTATCAGGAAGGGGTTAATCACTGCTCTGTTTGTCTGTGTGTGTATCAGGAAGGGGTTAATCACTGCTCTGTTTGTCTGTGTGTGTATCAGGAAGGGGTTAATCACTGCTCTGTAGGTCTGTGTGTATCAAGAAGGGGTTAATCACTGCTCTGTTGGTCTCTGCATGTATCAGGAAGGGGTTAATCGCTGCTCTGTAGGTCTGTGTGTATCAGGAAGGGGTTAATCACTACTCTGTTGGTCTCTGCATGTATCAGGAAGGGGTTAATCACTGCTCTGTAGGTCTGTGTGTGTATCAGGAAGGGGTTAATCACCGCTCTGTAGGTCTGTGTGTATCAGGAAGGGGTTAATCACTGCTCTGTAGGTCTGTGTGTATCAGGAAGGGGTTAATCACCACTCTGTAGGTCTGTGTGTGTATCAGGAAGGGGTTAATCACTGCTCTGTAGGTCTGTGTGTGTATCAGGAAGGGGTTAATCACCGCTCTGTTGGTCTGTGTGTATGAGGAAGGGGTTAATCACTGCTCTGTAGGTCTGTGTGTGTATCAGGAAGGGGTTAATCGCTGCTCTGTAGGTCTGTGTGTATCAGGAAGGGGTTAATCACTGCTCTGTAGGTCTGTGTGTGTATCAGGAAGGGGTTAATCACCGCTCTGTATGTCTGTGTGTGTATCAGGAAGGGGTTAATCACTGCTCTGTAGGTCTGTGTGTATCAGGAAGGGGTTAATCACCGCCCTGTAGGTCTGTGTGTATCAGGAAGGGGTTAATCACCGCCCTGTAGGTCTGTGTGTATCAGGAAGGGGTTAATCACTGCTCTGTAGGTCTCTGTGTGTATCAGGAAGGGGTTAATCACTGCTCTGTAGGTCTGTGTGTGTATCAGGAAGGGGTTAATCACCGCTCTGTAGGTCTGTGTGTATCAGGAAGGGGTTAATCACTGCTCTGTAGGTCTGTGTATCAGGAAGGGGTTAATCACTGCTCTGTAGGTCTGTGTGTATCAGGAAGGGGTTAATCACTGCTCTGTAGGTCTGTGTGTGTATCAGGAAGGGGTTAATCAACGCTCTGTAGGTCTGTGTGTATCAGGAAGGGGTTAATCACTGCTCTGTAGGTCTGTGTATCAGGAAGGGGTTAATCACTGCTCTGTAGGTCTGTGTGTATCAGGAAGGGGTTAATCACTGCTCTGTAGGTCTGTGTGTATCAGGAAGGGGTTAATCACTGCTCTGTAGGTCTGTGTGTGTATCAGGAAGGGGTTAATCACTGCTCTGTAGGTCTGTGTGTATCAGGAAGGGGTTAATCACTGCTCTGTTGGTCTCTGCATGTATCAGGAAGGGGTTAATCACTGCTCTGTAGGTCTCTGCATGTATCAGGAAGGGGTTAATCACAGCTCTGTATGTCTGTGTGTATCAGGAAGGGGTTAATCACCGCTCTGTAGGTCTGTGTGTGTATCAGGAAGGGGTTAATCACCGCTCTGTAGGTCAGTGTGTATCAGGAAGGGGTTAATCACCTCTTTGTAGGTCTGTGTGTGTATCAGGAAGGGGTTAATCACCGCTCTGTAGGTCTGTGTGTGTATCAGGAAGGGGTTAATCACCGCTCTGTAGGTCTGTGTGTGTATCAGGAAGGGGTTAATCACCGCTCTGTAGGTCTGTGTGTGTATCAGGAAGGGGTTAATCACCGCTCTGTAGGTCTGTGTGTGTGTCAGGAAGGGGTTAATCACTGCTCTGTAGGTCTGTGTGTGTATCAGGAAGGGGTTAATCACCGCTCTGTAGGTCTGTGTGTGTATCAGGAAGGGGTTAATCACCGCTCTGTAGGTCTGTGTGTGTATCAGGAAGGGGTTAATCACAGCTCTGTAGGTCTGTGTGTGTATCAGGAAGGGGTTAATCACTGCTCTGTAGGTCTGTGTGTGTATCAGGAAGGGGTTAATCACTGCTGTGTAGGTCTGTGTGTGTATCAGGAAGGGGTTAATCACTGCTCTGTAGGTCTGTGTGTATCAGGAAGGGGTTAATCACTGCTGTGTAGGTCTGTGTGTGTATCAGGAAGGGGTTAATCACTGCTCTGTAGGTCTGTGTGTATCAGGAAGGGGTTAATCACTGCTCTGTAGGTCTGTGTGTGTATCAGGAAGGGGTTAATCACTGCTCTGTAGGTCTGTGTGTATCAGGAAGGGGTTAATCACTGCTGTGTAGGTCTGTGTATGTCAGGAAGGGGTTAATCACTGCTCTGTAGGTCTGTGTGTATCAGGAAGGGGTTAATCACTGCTCTGTAGGTCTGTGTGTGTATCAGGAAGGGGTTAATCACTGCTCTGTAGGTCTGTGTGTATCAGGAAGGGGTTAATCACTGCTGTGTAGGTCTGTGTATGTCAGGAAGGGGTTAATCACTGCTCTGTAGGTCTGTGTGTATCAGGAAGGGGTTAATCACTGCTGTGTAGGTCTGTGTATGTCAGGAAGGGGTTAATCACTGCTCTGTAGGTCTGTGTGTATCAGGAAGGGGTTAATCACTGCTCTGTAGGTCTGTGTGTGTATCAGGAAGGGGTTAATCACTGCTGTGTAGGTCTGTGTATGTCAGGAAGGGGTTAATCACTGCTCTGTAGGTCTGTGTGTATCAGGAAGGGGTTAATCACTGCTCTGTAGGTCTGTGTGTATCAGGAAGGGGTTAATCACCGCTCTGTAGGTCTGTGTGTGTATCAGGAAGGGGTTAATCACCGCTCTGTAGAACTGTGTGTGTATCAGGAAGGGGTTAATCACTGCTGTGTAGGTCTGTGTGTGTCAGGAAGGGGTTAATCACAGCTCTGTGGGTCTGTGTGTATCAGGAAGGGGTTAATCACTGCTCTGTAGGTCTGTGTGTGTATCAGGAAGGGGTTAATCACCGCTCTGTGGGTCTGTGTGTATCAGGAAGGGGTTAATCACCGCCCTGTAGGTCTGTGTGTGTATCAGGAAGGGGTTAATCACCGCTCTATAGGTCTGTGTGTATCAGGAAGGGGTTAATAACTGCTCTGTGGGTCTGTGTGTATCAGGAAGGGGTTAATTACCGCTCTGTAGGTCTGTGTGTGTATCAGGAAGGGGTTAATCACTGCTCTGTAGGTCTGTGTGTATCAGGAAGGGGTTAATCACCGCTCTGTAGGTCTGTGTGTGTATCAGGAAGGGGTTAATCACTGCTCTGTAGGTCTGTGTGTGTATCAGGAAGGGGTTAATCACCGCTCTGTAGGTCTGTGTGTGTATCAGGAAGGGGTTAATCACTGCTTTGTAGGTCTGTGTGTGTATCAGGAAGGGGTTAATCACCGCTCTGTAGGTCTGTGTGTATCAGGAAGGGGTTAATCACTGCTCTGTAGGTCTGTGTGTATCAGGAAGGGGTTAATCACCGCTCTGTAGGTCTATGTGTATCAGGAAGGGGTTAATCACTGCTCTGTAGGTCTGTGTGTGTATCAGGAAGGGGTTAATCACTGCTCTGTAGGTCTGTGTGTGTATAAGGAAGGGGTTAATCACTGCTCTGTAGGTTTGTGTGTGTCAGGAAGGGGTTAATCACCGCTCTGTAGGTCTGTGTGTGTGTCAGGAAGGGGTTAATCACCGCTCTGTAGGTCTGTGTGTATCAGGAAGGGGTTAATCACTGCTCTGTAGGTCTGTGTGTGTATCAGGAAGGGGTTAATCACTGCTCTGTAGGTCTGTGTGTGTATCAGGAAGGGGTTAATCACTTCTCTGTAGGTCTGTGTGTATCAGGAAGGGGTTAATCACTGCTCTGTAGGTCTGTGTGTATCAGGAAGGGGTTAATCACTGCTCTGTAGGTCTGTGTGTATCAGGAAGGGGTTAATCACAGCTCTGTAGGTCTGTGTGTGTATCAGGAAGGGGTTAATCACTGCTCTGTAGGTCTGTGTGTATCAGGAAGGGGTTAATCACCGCTCTGTAGGTCTGTGTGTATCAGGAAGGGGTTAATCACTACTCTATAGGTCTGTGTGTGTATCAGGAAGGGGTTAATCACTGCTCTGTAGGTCTGTGTGTGTATCAGGAAGGGGTTAATCACTGCTCTGTAGGTCTGTGTGTGTATCAGGAAGGGGTTAATCACCGCTCTGTAGGTCTGTGTGTGTATCAGGAAGGGGTTAATCACCGCTCTGTAGGTCTGTGTGTATCAGGAAGGGGTTAATCACCGCTCTGTAGGTCTGTGTGTATCAGGAAGGGGTTAATCACCGCTCTGTAGGTCTGTGTGTACCAGGAAGGGGTTAATCACTGCTCTGTAGGTCTGTGTGTGTATCAGGAAGGGGTTAATCACTGCTCTGTAGGTCTGTGTGTATCAGGAAGGGGTTAATCACCGCTCTGTAGGTCTGTGTGTACCAGGAAGGGGTTAATCACTGCTCTGTAGGTCTGTGTGTGTATCAGGAAGGGGTTAATCACCGCTCTGTAGGTCTGTGTGTACCAGGAAGGGGTTAATCACTGCTCTGTAGGTCTGTGTGTGTATCAGGAAGGGGTTAATCACTTCTCTGTAGGTCTCTGTGTATCAGGAAGGGGTTAATCACCGCTCTGTAGGTCTGTGTGTGTATCAGGAAGGGGTTAATCACTGCTCTGTAGGTCTGTGTGTGTATCAGGAAGGGGTTAATCACTGCTCTGTAGGTTTGTGTGTGTCAGGAAGGGGTTAATCACTGCTCTGTAGGTCTGTGTGTGTATCAGGAAGGGGTTAATCACTGCTCTGTAGGTCTGTGTGTGTATCAGGAAGGGGTTAATCACTGCTCTGTAGGTCTGTGTGTGTATCAGGAAGGGGTTAATCACCGCTCTGTAGGTCTGTGTGTATCAGGAAGGGGTTAATCACAGCTCTGTAGGTCTGTGTGTGTATCAGGAAGGGGTTAATCACTGTTCTGTAGGTCTGTGTGTGTATCAGGAAGGGGTTAATCACCGCTCTGTAGGTCTGTGTCTATCAGGAAGGGGTTAATCACCGCTCTGTAGGTCTGTGTGTATCAGGAAGGGGTTAATCACTGCTCTGTAGGTCTGTGTGTATCAGGAAGGGGTTAATCACCGCTCTGTAGGTCTGTGTGTATCAGGAAGGGGTTAATCACTGCTCTGTAGGTCTGTGTGTGTGTCAGGAAGGGGTTAATCACTGCTCTGTAGGTCTGTGTGTGTATCAGGAAGGGGTTAATCACCGCTCTGTAGGTCTGTGTGTGTATCAGGAAGGGGTTAATCACGCTCTGTAGGTCTGTGTGTATCAGGAAGGGGTTAATCACTGCTCTGTAGGTCTGTGTGTGTATCAGGAAGGGGTTAATCACTGCTCTGTAGGTCTGTGTGTATCAGGAAGGGGTTAATCACTGCTCTGTAGGTCTGTGTGTGTATCAGGAAGGGGTTAATCACTGCTCTGTTGGTCTGTGTGTTATCAGGAAGGGGTTAATCACTGCACTGTAGGTCTCTGTGTATCAGGAAGGGGTTAATCACTGCTCTGTAGGTCTGTGTGTGTATCAGGAAGGGGTTAATCACTGCTCTGTAGGTCTGTGTGTATCAGGAAGGGGTTAATCACCGCTCTGTTGGTCTGTGTGTGTATCAGGAAGGGGTTAATCACTGCTCTGTTGGTCTGTGTGTTATCAGGAAGGGGTTAATCACTGCACAGTAGGTCTCTGTGTATCAGGAAGGGGTTAATCACTGCTCTGTAGGTCTGTGTGTGTATCAGGAAGGGGTTAATCACTGCTCTGTAGGTCTGTGTGTGTATCAGGAAGGGGTTAATCACTGCTCTGTAGGTCTGTGTGTATCAGGAAGGGGTTAATCACCACTCTGTAGGTCTCTGTGTGTATCAGGAAGGGGTTAATCACCACTCTGTAGGTCTCTGTGTGTATCAGGAAGGGGTTAATCACCGCTCTGTAGGTCTCTGTGTGTATCAGGAAGGGGTTAATCACCGCTCTGTAGGTCTGTGTGTGTATCAGGAAGGGGTTAATCACTGCTCTGTAGATCTGCGTGTGTATCAGGAAGGGGTTAATCACTTCTCTGTAGGTCTGTGTGTGTATCAGGAAGGGGTTAATCACCGCTCTGTAGGTCTGTGTGTGTATCAGGAAGGGGTTAATCACTGCTCTGTAGGTCTGTGTGTGTATCAGGAAGGGGTTAATCACCGCTCTGTAGGTCTGTGTGTGTATCAGGAAGGGGTTAATCACTGCTCTGTAGGTCTGTGTGTGTATCAGGAAGGGGTTAATCACTGCTCTGTAGGTCTGTGTGTGTATCAGGAAGGGGTTAATCACCGCTCTGTAGGTCTGTGTGTGTATCAGGAAGGGGTTAATCACTGCTCTGTAGGTCTGTGTGTATCAGGAAGGGGTTAATCACCGCTCTGTAGGTCTGTGTGTGTATCAGGAAGGGGTTAATCACTGCTCTGTAGGTCTGTGTGTATCAGGAAGGGGTTAATCACTGCTCTGTAGGTCTGTGTGTGTATCAGGAAGGGGTTAATCACCGCTCTGTAGGTCTGTGTGTGTATCAGGAAGGGGTTAATCACTGCTCTGTAGGTGTGTGTGTATCAGGAAGGGGTTAATCACCGCTCTGTAGGTCTGTGTGTGTATCAGGAAGGGGTTAATCACTGCTCTGTAGGTCTGTGTGTGTATCAGGAAGGGGTTAATCACTGCTCTGTAGGTGTGTGTGTATCAGGAAGGGGTTAATCACTGCTCTGTAGGTCTGTGTGTGTATCAGGAAGGGGTTAATCACTGCTCTGTAGGTGTGTGTGTATCAGGAAGGGGTTAATCACTGCTCTGTAGGTCTGTGTGTGTATCAGGAAGGGGTTAATCACCGCTCTGTAGGTCTGTGTGTGTATCAGGAAGGGGTTAATCACCGCTCTGTAGGTCTGTGTGTGTATCAGGAAGGGGTTAATCACTGCTCTGTAGGTGTGTGTATCAGGAAGGGGTTAATCACTGCTCTGTAGGTGTGTGTATCAGGAAGGGGTTAATCACTGCTCTGTAGGTCTGTGTGTGTATCAGGAAGGGGTTAATCACCGCTCTGTAGGTCTGTGTGTATCAGGAAGGGGTTAATCACCGCTCTGTAGGTCTGTGTGTGTATCAGGAAGGGGTTAATCACTGCTCTGTAGGTCTGTGTGTGTATCAGGAAGGGGTTAATCACTGCTCTGTAGGTCTGTGTGTGTATCAGGAAGGGGTTAATCACAGCTCTGTAGGTCTGTGTGTGTATCAGGAAGGGGTTAATCACCGCTCTGTTGGTCTGTGTGTATCAGGAAGGGGTTAATCACCGCTCTGTAGGTCTGTGTGTATCAGGAAGGGGTTAATCACTGCTCTGTAGGTCGGTGTGTGTATCAGGAAGGGGTTAATCACTGCTCTGTAGGTTTGTGTGTATCAGGAAGGGGTTAATCACTGCTCTGTAGGTCTGTGTGTATCAGGAAGGGGTTAATCACTGCTCTGTAGGTCTGTGTGTGTATCAGGAAGGGGTTAATCACTGCTCTGTAGGTCTGTGTGTATCAGGAAGGGGTTAATCACTGCTCTGTAGGTCTGTGTGTATCAGGAAGGGGTTAATCACTGCTCTGTAGGTCAGTGTGAATCAGGAAGGGGTTAATCACCGCTCTGTAGGTCTGTGTGTATCAGGAAGGGGTTAATCACTGCTCTGTAGGTCTGTGTGTATCAGGAAGGGGTTAATCACCGCCCTGTAGGTCTGTGTGTGTATCAGGAAGGGGTTAATCACAGCTCTGTAGGTTTGTGTGTGTCAGGAAGGGGTTAATCACCGCTCTGTAGGTCTGTGTGTATCAGGAAGGGGTTAATCACCGCTCTGTAGGTCTGTGTGTGTATCAGGAAGGGGTTAATCACTGCTCTGTAGGTCTGTGTGTGTATCAGGAAGGGGTTAATCACTGCTCTGTAGGTTTGTGTGTGTCAGGAAGGGGTTAATCACTGCTCTGTAGGTCTGTGTGTGTATCAGGAAGGGGTTAATCACCGCTCTGTAGGTCTGTGTGTGTATCAGGAAGGGGTTAATCACTGCTCTGTAGGTCTGTGTGTGTATCAGGAAGGGGTTAATCACTGCTCTGTAGGTCTGTGTGTATCAGGAAGGGGTTAATCACCGCTCTGTAGGTCTGTGTGTGTATCAGGAAGGGGTTAATCACTGCTCTGTAGGTCTGTGTGTGTATCAGGAAGGGGTTAATCACTGCTCTGTAGGTTTGTGTGTGTCAGGAAGGGGTTAATCACTGCTCTGTAGGTCTGTGTGTGTATCAGGAAGGGGTTAATCACCGCTCTGTAGGTCTGTGTGTGTATCAGGAAGGGGTTAATCACTGCTCTGTAGGTCTGTGTGTGTATCAGGAAGGGGTTAATCACTGCTCTGTAGGTCTGTGTATGTATCAGGAAGGGGTTAATCACTGCTCTGTAGGTCTGTGTGTGTATCAGGAAGGGGTTAATCACCGCTCTGTAGGTCTGTGTGTGTATCAGGAAGGGGTTAATCACTGCTCTGTAGGTCTGTGTATGTATCAGGAAGGGGTTAATCACTGCTCTGTAGGTCTGTGTGTATCAGGAAGGGGTTAATCACTGCTCTGTAGGTCTGTGTGTATCAGGAAGGGGTTAATCACCGCTCTGTAGGTCTGTGTGTGTATCAGGAAGGGGTTAATCACTGCTCTGTAGGTCTGTGTGTGTATCAGGAAGGGGTTAATCACTGCTCTGTAGGTCTGTGTGTGTATCAGGAAGGGGTTAATCACCGCTCTGTAGGTCTGTGTGTATCAGGAAGGGGTTAATCACTGCTCTGTAGGTCTGTGTGTGTATCAGGAAGGGGTTAATCACTGCTCTGTAGGTCTGTGTGTGTATCAGGAAGGGGTTAATCACCGCTCTGTAGGTCTGTGTGTATCAGGAAGGGGTTAATCACTGCTCTGTAGGTCTGTGTGTGTATCAGGAAGGGGTTAATCACTACTCTATAGGTCTGTGTGTGTATCAGGAAGGGGTTAATCACTGTTCTGTAGGTCTGTGTATCAGGAAGGGGTTAATCACTACTCTATAGGTCTGTGTGTGTATCAGGAAGGGGTTAATCACTGCTCTGTAGGTCTGTGTGTATCAGGAAGGGGTTAATCACTGCTCTGTAGGTCTGTGTGTATCAGGAAGGGGTTAATCACTGCTCTGTAGGTCTGTGTGTGTATCAGGAAGGGGTTAATCACTGCTCTGTAGGTCTGTGTGTATCAGGAAGGGGTTAATCACCGCTCTGTAGGTCTGTGTGTGTATCAGGAAGGGGTTAATCACTGCTCTGTACGTCTGTGTGTGTATCAGGAAGGGGTTAATCACTGCTCTGTAGGTCTGTGTGTGTATCAGGAAGGGGTTAATCACTGCTCTGTAGGTCTGTTTGTGTATCAGGAAGGGGTTAATCACTGCTCTGTAGGTCTGTGTGTATCAGGAAGGGGTTAATCACTGCTCTGTAGGTCTGTGTGTGTATCAGGAAGGGGTTAATCACTGCTCTGTAGGTCTGTGTGTGTATCAGGAAGGGGTTAATCACCGCTCTGTAGGTCTGTGTGTGTATTAGGAAGGGGTTAATCACTGCTCTGTAGGTCTGTGTGTGTATCAGGAAGGGGTTAATCACCGCTCTGTAGGTCTGTGTGTGTATTAGGAAGGGGTTAATCACTGCTCTGTAGGTCTGTGTGTATCAGGAAGGGGTTAATCACTGCTCTGTAGGTCTGTGTGTATCAGGAAGGGGTTAATCACTGCTCTGTAGGTCTTTGTGTGTATCAGGAAGGGGTTAATCACTGCTCTGTAGGTCTGTGTGTATCAGGAAGGGGTTAATCACCGTTCTGTAGGTGTGTGTGTATCAGGAAGGGGTTAATCACTGCTCTGTAGGTCTGTGTGTATCAGGAAGGGGTTAATCACTACTCTGTAGGTCTGTGTGTGTATCAGGAAGGGGTTAATCACCGCTCTGTAGGTCTGTGTGTATCAGGAAGGGGTTAATCACTACTCTGTAGGTCTGTGTGTGTATCAGGAAGGGGTTAATCACTGCTCTGTAGGTCTGTGTGTATCAGGAAGGGGTTAATCACTGCTCTGTAGGTCTGTGTGTATCAGGAAGGGGTTAATCACTGCTCTGTAGGTCTGTGTGTGTATCAGGAAGGGGTTAATCACCGCTCTGTAGGTCTGTGTGTGTATCAGGAAGGGGTTAATCACCGCTCTGTAGGTCTGTGTGTATCAGGAAGGGGTTAATCACTGCTCTGTTGGTCTGTGTGTATCAGGAAGGGGTTAATCACTGCTCTGTAGGTCTGCGTGTGTATCAGGAAGGGGTTAATCACTGCTCTGTAGGTCTGTGTGTGCCAGGAAGGGGTTAATCACTGCTCTGTAGGTCTGTGTGTGTATCAGGAAGGGGTTAATCACTGCTCTGTAGGTCTGCGTGTGTATCAGGAAGGGGTTAATCACTGCTCTGTAGGTCTGTGTGTATCAGGAAGGGGTTAATCACTGCTCTGTAGGTCTGTGTGTGTATCAGGAAGGGGTTAATCACTGCTCTGTAGGTCTGTGTGTGTATCAGGAAGGGGTTAATCACTGCTCGGTAGGTCTGTGTGTGTATCAGGAAGGGGTTAATCACCGCTCTGTAGGTCTGCGTGTGTATCAGGAAGGGGTTAATCACTGCTCTGTAGGTCTGTGTGTATCAGGAAGGGGTTAATCACCGCTCTGTAGGTCTGTGTGTGTATCAGGAAGGGGTTAATCACTGCTCTGTAGGTCTGTGTGTGTATCAGGAAGGGGTTAATCACTGCTCTGTAGGTCTGTGTGTGTATCAGGAAGGGGTTAATCCCTGCTCTGTAGTTCTGTGTGTGTATCAGGAAGGGGTTAATCACTGCTCTGTAGGTCTGTGTGTATCAGGAAGGGGTTAATCACCGCTCTGTAGGTCTGTGTGTATCAGGAAGGGGTTAATCACTGCTCTGTAGGTCTGTGTGTATCAGGAAGGGGTTAATCACACTCTGTAGGTCTGTGTGTATCAGGAAGGGGTTAATCACTGCTCTGTAGGTCTGTGTGTGTATCAGGAAGGGGTTAATCACTGCTCTGTAGGTCTGTGTGTATCAGGAAGGGGTTAATCACCGCTCTGTAGGTCTGTGTGTGTATCAGGAAGGGGTTAATCACTGCTCTGTAGGTCTGTGTGTATCAGGAAGGGGTTAATCACTGCTCTGTAGGTCTGTGTGTGTATCAGGAAGGGGTTAATCACTGCTCTGTAGGTCTGTGTGTATCAGGAAGGGGTTAATCACTGCTCTGTAGGTCTGTGTGTATCAGGAAGGGGTTAATCACTGCTCTGTAGGTCTGTGTGTGTATCAGGAAGGGGTTAATCACCGCTCTGTAGGTCTGTGTGTGTATCAGGAAGGGGTTAATCACTGCTCTGTAGGTCTGTGTGTATCAGGAAGGGGTTAATCACTGCTCTGTAGGTCTGTGTGTGTATCAGGAAGGGGTTAATCACTGCTCTGTAGGTCTGTGTGTATCAGGAAGGGGTTAATCACTGCTCTGTAGGTCTGTGTGTGTATCAGGAAGGGGTTAATCACTGCTCTGTAGATCTCTGTGTATCAGGAAGGGGTTAATCACTGCTCTGTAGGTCTGTGTGTATCAGGAAGGGGTTAATCACCGCTCTGTAGTTCTGTGTGTGTATCAGGAAGGGGTTAATCACTGCTCTGTAGTTCTGTGTGTGTATCAGGAAGGGGTTAATCACTGCTCTGTAGATCTCTGTGTATCAGGAAGGGGTTAATCACTGCTCTGTAGGTCTGTGTGTGTGTCAGGAAGGGGTTAATCACCGCTCTGTAGGTCTGTGTGTGTATCAGGAAGGGGTTAATCACTGCTCTGTAGGTCTGTGTGTGTATCAGGAAGGGGTTAATCTCTGCTCTGTAGGTCTGTGTGTATCAGGAAGGGGTTAATCACCGCTCTGTAGTTCTGTGTGTGTATCAGGAAGGGGTTAATCACCGCTCTGTAGGTCTGTGTGTATCAGGAAGGGGTTAATCACCGCTCTGTAGGTCTGTGTGTATCAGGAAGGGGTTAATCTCTGCTCTGTAGGTCTGTGTGTATCAGGAAGGGGTTAATCACTGCTCTGTAGGTCTGTGTGTGTGTCAGGAAGGGGTTAATCACCGCTCTGTAGGTCTGTGTGTATCAGGAAGGGGTTAATCACTGCTCTGTAGGTCTGTGTGTGTATCAGGAAGGGGTTAATCACTGCTCTGTAGGTCTGTGTGTGTATCAGGAAGGGGTTAATCGCTGCTCTGTAGGTCTGTGTGTATCAGGAAGGGGTTAATCACCGCTCTGTAGTTCTGTGTGTGTATCAGGAAGGGGTTAATCACTGCTCTGTAGTTCTGTGTGTGTATCAGGAAGGGGTTAATCACTGCTCTGTAGATCTCTGTGTATCAGGAAGGGGTTAATCACTGCTCTGTAGGTCTGTGTGTGTGTCAGGAAGGGGTTAATCACCGCTCTGTAGGTCTGTGTGTGTATCAGGAAGGGGTTAATCACTGCTCTGTAGGTCTGTGTGTGTATCAGGAAGGGGTTAATCTCTGCTCTGTAGGTCTGTGTGTATCAGGAAGGGGTTAATCACTGCTCTGTAGGTCTGTGTGTGTATCAGGAAGGGGTTAATCACTGCTCTGTAGGTCTGTGTGTGTATCAGGAAGGGGTTAATCACTGCTCTGTAGGTTTCTGTGTGTGTATCAGGAAGGGGTTAATCACCGCTCTGTAGGTCTCTGTGTATCAGGAAGGGGTTAATCACCGCTCTGTAGGTCTGTGTGTATCAGGAAGGGGTTAATCACCGCTCTGTAGGTCTGTGTGTATCAGGAAGGGGTTAATCTCTGCTCTGTAGGTCTGTGTGTATCAGGAAGGGGTTAATCACTGCTCTGTAGGTCTGTGTGTGTGTCAGGAAGGGGTTAATCACCGCTCTGTAGGTCTGTGTGTATCAGGAAGGGGTTAATCACTGCTCTGTAGGTCTCTGTGTGTATCAGGAAGGGGTTAATCACCGCTCTGTAGGTCTGTGTGTATCAGGAAGGGGTTAATCACCGCTCTGTAGGTCTGTGTGTATCAGGAAGGGGTTAATCACCGCTCTGTAGGTCTGTGTGTATCAGGAAGGGGTTAATCACCGCTCTGTAGGTCTTTGTGTGTATCAGGAAGGGGTTAATCACCGCTCTGTAGGTCTGTGTGTATCAGGAAGGGGTTAATCACTGCTCTGTAGGTCTGTGTGTGTCTCAGGAAGGGGTTAATCACTGCTCTGTAGGTCTGTGTGTGTATCAGGAAGGGGTTAATCACTGCTCTGTAGGTCTGTGTGTATCAGGAAGGGGTTAATCACGCTCTGTATGTCTGTGTGTGTATCAGGAAGGGGTTAATCACCGCTCTGTAGGTCTGTGTGTATCAGGAAGGGGTTAATCATCGCTCTGTAGGTCTGTGTGTGTATCAGGAAGGGGTTAATCACTGCTCTGTAGGTCTGTGTGTGTATCAGGAAGGGGTTAATCACCGCTCTGTAGGTCTGTGTGTGTATCAGGAAGGGGTTAATCACCGCTCTGTAGGTCTGTGTGTATCAGGAAGGGGTTAATCACCGCTCTGTAGGTCTGTGTGTGTATCAGGAAGGGGTTAATCACCTCTCTGTAGGTCTGTGTGTATCAGGAAGGGGTTAATCACTGCTCTGTAGGTCTGTGTGTATCAGGAAGGGGTTAATCACTGCTCTGTAGGTCTGTGTGTGTGTCAGGAAGGGGTTAATCACTGCTCTGTAGGTCTGTGTGTATCAGGAAGGGGTTAATCACCGCTCTGTAGGTCTGTGTGTGTATCAGGAAGGGGTTAATCACCGCTCTGTAGGTCTGTGTGTATCAGGAAGGGGTTAATCACTGCTCTGTAGGTCTGTGTGTGTATTAGGAAGGGGTTAATCACTGCTCTGTAGGTCTGTGTGTATCAGGAAGGGGTTAATCACCGCTCTGTAGGTATGTGTGTGTATCAGGAAGGGGTTAATCACCGCTCTGTAGGTATGTGTGTGTATTAGGAAGGGGTTAATCACTGCTCTGTAGGTCTGTGTGTGTATCAGGAAGGGGTTAATCACTGCTCTGTTTGTCTGTGTGTGTATCAGGAAGGGGTTAATCACTGCTCTGTTTGTCTGTGTGTGTATCAGGAAGGGGTTAATCACTGCTCTGTAGGTCTGTGTGTGTATCAGGAAGGGGTTAATCACTGCTCTGTAGGTCTGTGTGTGTATCAGGAAGGGGTTAATCACTGCTCTGTAGGTCTGTGTGTGTATCAGGAAGGGGTTAATCACCGCTCTGTAGGTCTGTGTGTATCAGGAAGGGGTTAATCACGCTCTGTATGTCTGTGTGTATCAGGAAGGGGTTAATCACCGCTCTGTAGGTATGTGTGTATCAGGAAGGGGTTAATCACCGCTCTGTAGGTATGTGTGTGTATTAGGAAGGGGTTAATCACTGCTCTGTAGGTCTGTGTGTATCAGGAAGGGGTTAATCACCGCTCTGTAGGTCTGTGTGTGTATCAGGAAGGGGTTAATCACCGCTCTGTAGGTCTGTGTGTGTATCAGGAAGGGGTTAATCACGCTCTGTATGTCTGTGTGTATCAGGAAGGGGTTAATCACCGCTCTGTAGGTCTGTGTGTATCAGGAAGGGGTTAATCACCGCTCTGTAGGTCTGTGTGTGTATCAGGAAGGGGTTAATCACTGCTCTGTTTGTCTGTGTGTGTATCAGGAAGGGGTTAATCACCGCTCTGTAGGTCTGTGTGTATCAGGAAGGGGTTAATCACCGCTCTGTAGGTCTGTGTGTGTATCAGGAAGGGGTTAATCACTGCTCTGTAGGTCTGTGTGTGTATCAGGAAGGGGTTAATCACTGCTCTGTAGGTCTGTGTGTGTATCAGGAAGGGGTTAATCACTGCTCTGTAGGTCTGTGTGTATCAGGAAGGGGTTAATCACTGCTCTGTAGGTCTGTGTGTGTATCAGGAAGGGGTTAATCACCGCTCTGTAGGTCTGTGTGTGTATCAGGAAGGGGTTAATCACCGCTCTGTAGGTCTTTGTGTGTATCAGGAAGGGGTTAATCACTGCTATGTAGGTCTGTGTGTATCAGGAAGGGGTTAATCACTGCTCTGTAGGTCTGTGTGTGTATCAGGAAGGGGTTAATCACCACTCTGTAGGTCTGTGTGTATCAGGAAGGGGTTAATCACTGCTCTGTAGGTCTGTGTGTATCAGGAAGGGGTTAATCACTGCTCTGTAGGTCTGTGTGTATCAGGAAGGGGTTAATCACCGCTCTGTAGGTCTGTGTGTGTATCAGGAAGGGGTTAATCACTGCTCTGTAGGTGTGTGTGTATCAGGAAGGGGTTAATCACTGCTCTGTAGGTGTGTGTGTATCAGGAAGGGGTTAATCACTGCTCTGTAGGTCTGTGTGTATCAGGAAGGGGTTAATCACCGCTCTGTAGGTCTGTGTGTATCAGGAAGGGGTTAATCACCGCTCTGTATGTTTGTGTGTGTATCAGGAAGGGGTTAATCACCGCTCTGTAGGTCTGTGTGTGTATCAGGAAGGGGTTAATCACTGCTCTGTAGGTCTGTGTGTGTATCAGGAAGGGGTTAATCACTGCTCTGTAGGTCTGTGTGTATCAGGAAGGGGTTAATCACCGCTCTGTATGTTTGTGTGTGTATCAGGAAGGGGTTAATCACTGCTCTGTAGGTCTGTGTGTGTATCAGGAAGGGGTTAATCACTGCTCTGTAGGTCTGTGTGTATCAGGAAGGGGTTAATCACTGCTCTGTATGTTTGTGTGTGTATCAGGAAGGGGTTAATCACCGCTCTGTAGGTCTGTGTGTGTATCAGGAAGGGGTTAATCAGCGCTCTGTAGGTCTGTGTGTGTATCAGGAAGGGGTTAATCACCGCTCTGTAGGTCTGTGTGTATCAGGAAGGGGTTAATCACTGCTCTGTAGGTCTGTGTGTGTATCAGGAAGGGGTTAATCACCGCTCTGTAGGTCTGTGTGTATCAGGAAGGGGTTAATCACTGCTCTGTAGGTCTGTGTGTGTATCAGGAAGGGGTTAATCACTGCTCTGTAGGTCTGTGTGTGTATCAGGAAGGGGTTAATCACTGCTCTGTAGGTCTTTGTGTGTATCAGGAAGGGGTTAATCACTGCTCTGTAGGTCTGTGTGTGTATCAGGAAGGGGTTAATCACTGCTCTGTAGGTCTGTGTGTATCAGGAAGGGGTTAATCACCGCTCTGTAGGTCTGTGTGTATCAGGAAGGGGTTAATCACCGCTCTGTAGGTCTGTGTGTATCAGGAAGGGGTTAATCACCGCTCTGTAGGTCTGTGTGTGTATCAGGAAGGGGTTAATCACTGCTCTGTAGGTCTGTGTGTGTATCAGGAAGGGGTTAATCACCGCTCTGTAGGTCTGTGTGTGTATCAGGAAGGGGTTAATCACTGCTCTGTAGGTCTGTGTGTATCAGGAAGGGGTTAATCACTGCTCTGTAGGTCTGTGTGTGTATCAGGAAGGGGTTAATCACCGCTCTGTAGGTCTGTGTGTGTATCAGGAAGGGGTTAATCACTGCTCTGTAGTTCTGTGTGTGTATCAGGAAGGGGTTAATCACTGCTCTGTAGGTCTGTGTGTATCAGGAAGGGGTTAATCACTGCTCTGTAGGTCTGTGTGTATCAGGAAGGGGTTAATCACTGCTCTGTAGGTCTGTGCGTATCAGGAAGGGGTTAATCACCGCCCTGTAAGTCTGTGTGTGTATCAGGAAGGGGTTAATCACTGCTCTGTAGGTCTGTGTGTGTATGAGGAAGGGGTTAATCACCGCTCTGTAAGTCTGTGTGTGTATCAGGAAGGGGTTAATCACTGCTCTGTAGGTCTCTGTGTGTATCAGGAAGGGGTTAATCACTGCTCTGTAGGTCTGTGTGTGTATCAGGAAGGGGTTAATCACTGCTCTGTAGGTCTGTGTGTGTATCAGGAAGGGGTTAATCACCGCTCTGTAGGTCTGTGTGTATCAGGAAGGGGTTAATCCCCGCTCTGTAGGTCTGTGTGTGTATCAGGAAGGGGTTAATCACTGCTCTGTAGGTGTGTGTGTGTATCAAGAAGGGGTTAATCACCGCTCTGTAGGTCTGTGTGTGTATCAGGAAGGGGTTAATCACCGCTCTGTAGGTCTGTGTGTGTATCAGGAAGGGGTTAATCCCCGCTCTGTAGGTCTGTGTGTGTATCAGGAAGGGGTTAATCACTGCTCTGTAGGTCTGTGTGTATCAGGAAGGGGTTAATCACCGCTCTGTGGGTCTGTGTGTGTATCAGGAAGGGGTTAATCACCGCTCTGTAGGTCTGTGTGTGTCAGGAAGGGGTTAATCACTGCTCTGTAGGTCTGTGTGTATCAGGAAGGGGTTAATCACCGCTCTGTGGGTCTGTGTGTGTATCAGGAAGGGGTTAATCAATGCTCTGTAGGTCTGTGTGTGTATCAGGAAGGGGTTAATCACCGCTCTGTGGGTCTGTGTGTGTATCAGGAAGGGGTTAATCAATGCTCTGTAGGCCTGTGTGTATCAGGAAGGGGTTAATCACTGCTCTGTAGGTCTGTGTGTGTATCAGGAAGGGGTTAATCACCGCTCTGTAGGTCTGTGTGTGTATCAGGAAGGGGTTAATCACCGCTCTTTAGGTCTGTCTGTGTATCAGGAAGGGGTTAATCACCGCTCTGTAGGTCTGTGTGTGTATCAGGAAGGGGTTAATCACTGCTCTGTAGGTCTGTGTGTGTATCAGGAAGGGGTTAATCACTGCTCTGTAGGTCTGTGTGTGTATCAGGAAGGGGTTAATCACCGCTCTTTAGGTCTGTCTGTGTATCAGGAAGGGGTTAATCACGCTCTGTAGGTCTGTGTGTGTATCAGGAAGGGGTTAATCACTGCTCTGTAGGTCTGTGTGTGTATCAGGAAGGGGTTAATCACCTCTCTGTAGGTCTGTGTGTATCAGGAAGGGGTTAATCACCGCTCTGTAGGTCTGTGTGTGTATCAGGAAGGGGTTAATCACTCTCTGTAGGTCTGTGTGTATCAGGAAGGGGTTAATCACCGCTCTGTAGGTCTGTGTGTGTATCAGGAAGGGGTTAATCACCGCTCTGTAGGTCTGTGTGTGTATCAGGAAGGGGTTAATCACCGCTCTGTAGGTCTGTGTGTGTATCAGGAAGGGGTTAATCACCGCTCTGTAGGTCTGTGTGTGTATCAGGAAGGGGTTAATCACCGCTCTGTAGGTCTGTGTGTGTGTCAGGAAGGGGTTAATCACCGCTCTATAGGTCTGTGTGTGTATCAGGAAGGGGTTAATCACCGCTCTGTAGGTCAGTGTGTGTATCAGGAAGGGGTTAATCACCGCTCTGTAGGTCTGTGTGTGTATCAGGAAGGGGTTAATCACTGCTCTGTAGGTCTGTGTGTGATGAGGAAGGGGT
>JAPZIH010001154.1:0-56677 GCA_027410445.1 Discoglossus pictus
TTCAGCTGTGTCTGGTCAGGTGTCTGGTCCTTGGCCTATATAAGGCACTTCCTGTCAAATGTACCTTGCCAGATTATTGTTGGTTCCTGATCCCTTCAATAAAGCTTGTTCCTGTTTCACCTACAAGTTGCTGAACTGGATTATTGCTGACCTTGGCTACTGGTCTCCACAACCTTGTGATTCCTATATCATTACACATAATTTCAAACACCAATTTAGCTTTTCATCGTATTTGTCTGTGTAGTGTAATGCCAATCCTGATGTATGTATTATAGGGGAATTATAATCTTTCATATCTTGCTGGATGAAGGGATTATGACATCCCAAAAGCTCACTCAGTTTTCTCTCTTAGCCATTAAGAGGTTAGATAGTCTTTAGATGAGCTTGTGAAGTCTAAACGGAGACAGAGCCTCAAGGTCCAGAAAACCTCTTAGATACATATAAACACTACAACCCGGGACCCAGATCATTCAAATCCAAAGTGTTTCATCAGTAAATCAGACTAAATATATCACATGGAGAACAAAACTCATCCCCTGATTTCATACCAAGAAGATAGACCTCAGCGTTTAGGTCTGAGGGGGAAATCACAAGGAACGCCATTCAGTTGGAGAAATAAAGCATTGTTATATGAAATATTTTATTTTCAGAAACTCCCAACAATGTCACAAAAAATGCAGAGAACAAGAGCAAGGACAAGGACAAGGGATGTGTTGCTGAAGAAGGTGGAGAGACATCAATTAAGAAAACAATAACTGTGCTAGGAGAAATGGAATTATACTAAGGGAGAGGGGGAGGGGGAGAGGGGGAGAGGGGGAGAGGGGGAGTGAGAGAGGGAGGGGGAGTGAGAGAGGGAGGGGGAGTGAGAGAGGGAGGGGGAGTGAGAGAGGGAGGGGGAGTGAGAGAGGGGGAGAGAGAGAGAGGGGGAGAGAGAGAGAGGGGGAGAGAGAGAGAGGGGGAGAGAGAGAGAGGGGGAGAGAGAGAGAGGGGGTGAGGAGAGAGAGGGGGTGTGGAGAGAGAGGGGGTGAGGAGAGAGAGGGGGGAGAAAAGAGAGGGGGAGAAAAGAGAGGGGGGAGAAAAGAGAGGGTGAGAGAAAAGAGAGGGGGGGGGTAGAAAAGAGAGGGGGGGAGAAAAGAGAGGGGGAGAGAGAAAATAGAAGGGGAGAGAAAATAGAAGGGGAGAGAAAAGAGAGGGGGAGAGAGAGGGGGAGAGAAAAGAGAGGGGGAGAGGTGGAGTGAGAGAGAGAGAAAAGAGAGGGGGGAGAAAAGAGAGGGGGAGAGAAAGAGAGGGGGAGAGAGAGAGAGATGGGGAGATAGAGAGAGATGGGGAGAGAGAGAGAGATGGGGGGAGAGAGAGAGAGATGGGGAGAGAGAGAGAGAGATGGGGAGAGAGAACAAGGGGGAGAGATAGAGAGAGAACAAGGGGGAGAGATGGAGAGAGAGAGAACAAGGGGGAGAGATGGAGAGAGAGAACAAAGGGGAGAGATGGAGAGAGAGAATGGGAGAGGTAGGTAGATAGAGAGCATGAGGGAGAGATCAAGAGAGATAATAGGAATAAAAGGAGTAGAGAGACTAAAGGGTGGGAAGGTTAGAGAGCGAGAGAGAGAATAGGGGGAGGGAGAGAATAGGGGGAGTGTGAGAGAAGTACTTTGTTATTGTGAGATATATAATTATAAATACAGTTTTTATATATTTTTTAATTGAGAAAAAAACAACAACATTTCATTCTACCCTAATAGTCATTCTACCTTCACTCCTGCTGAACGGTAACCCCCCCCCCCCCCCCACACACACACACCTGCAGCCTTCACCAATGTATCATGGATGCTTTTTTTTAATGATTTAATAGAAAATGCTTTAATTTTGTTCTCATAATTCTGTTCTTAGACTGTTAGTTATACAGTAACATTATCTGCTGAATCTTCATATGATCTGGGCCACATTATTTATACTGTATAGATACATTTTATGACAGTTATCTTCTTCCACAGATAAAATCTTCTGTGAATTCAGGGTATTTATATCACAGGTGATTCCCAATATTCTGTTCCCTCTGAAATCCTTCACAGGGAGGAAACACAGAGGACACACGGAGGACACACAGAGGACACACGGAGGACACACACCTCAGTGCTCCAAGTCTCCATCAGTCTTTTGACAAGACTTTTTACATAAAAGATTCACAAGTTTATGGAACCAATAAATCCAACAATGGACAGCCCAGTAATAACCTATTAAGCACAGAAGGTTTAATGGAGATATGGGCAGAGATAAGACTTTATCAGTCAATAATAACAACATTATGGGATGTATTTATTTGTATAATACAATGTATAACACGACTCAACTTTAGTTTTCCTGCCCAAATGGATCCAATAAGATTTGGCCCTTTTTATTGTACAACTCAGTTCTGATAAAACAACTAAAAAGAGATTGTGGAGTTCTGATTATTAACACTAAGTGAAGCTCCTCCCATTGAATACAAACTGTAGCAGAGTCTGAATCCCAGTTGTCTGTCATACTTTGCTAAAGATGGGAGGAGCTTAATTGGGTCATTACATTGGAATGAAAACATAAGGTTTCAAACCCAAAACAAAAAAATCTAAATTGTTAGTTTGCCACCTTTAAAAATATGGAAAGTAACAGCACCATTTAATTTATATTATATAAAGAGTAACCGCAATAAATGTCTGTTTATATTTACTGTATGAACAAAGTGAATGAAATCTCATTAAGGTGACTGATTCTCTATTTTAAAATAATAAAAATATTTTAATTCTTTAAAGTGTCTGTCTTTCAAATATATATTAAGATATCGCATTATGTCCAGAGTGACTGCCTCCTCTGTGTGTGTATATTCCCCTGTATTACTCAGTACTGTATACACTGCCTCCTCTGTGTGTGTATATTCCCCTGTATTACTCAGTACTGTATACACTGCCTCCTCTGTGTGTGTATATTCTCCTGTATTACTCAGTACTGTATACACTGTCTCCTCTGTGTGTGTATATTCTCCTGTATTACTCAGTACTGTATACACTGCCTCCTCTGTGTGTGTATATTCCCCTGTATTACTCAGTACTGTATACAATGCCTCCTCTGTGTGTGTATATTCCCCTGTATTACTCAGTACTGTATACACTGCCTCCTCTGTGTGTGTATATTCCCCTGTATTACTCAGTACTGTATACACTGGCTCCTCTGTGTGTGTATATTCCCCTGTATTACTCAGTACTGTATACACTGCCTCCTCTGTGTGTGTATATTCTCCTGTATTACTCAGTACTGTATACACTGCCTCCTCTGTGTGTGTATATTCCCCTGTATTACTCAGTACTGTATACACTGCCTCCTCTGTGTGTGTATATTCTCCTGTATTACTCAGTACTGTATACACTGCCTCCTCTGTGTGTGTATATTCTCCTGTATTACTCAGTACTGTATACACTGCCTCCTCTGTGTGTGTATATTCTCCTGTATTACTCAGTACTGTATACACTGCCTCCTCTGTGTGTGTGTATATTCTCCTGTATTACTCAGTACTGTATACACTGCCTCCTCTGTGTGTGTATATTCTCCTGTATTACTCAGTACTGTATACACTGCCTCCTCTGTGTGTGTATATTCCCCTGTATTACTCAGTACTGTATACACTGCCTCCTCTGTGTGTGTATATTCTCCTGTATTACTCAGTACTGTATACACTGCCTCCTCTGTGTGTGTATATTCCCCTGTATTACTCAGTACTGTATACACTGCCTCCTCTGTGTGTGTATATTCTCCTGTATTACTCAGTACTGTATACACTGTCTCCTCTGTGTGTGTATATTCCCCTGTATTAGTCAGTACTGTATACACTGCCTCCTCTGTGTGTGTATATTCTCCTGTATTACTCAGTACTGTATACACTGCCTCCTCTGTGTGTGTATATTCCCCTGTATTACTCAGTACTGTATACACTGCCTCCTCTGTGTGTGTATATTCTCCTGTATTACTCAGTACTGTATACACTGCCTCCTCTGTGTGTGTATATTCCCCTGTATTACTCAGTACTGTATACACTGCCTCCTCTGTGTGTGTATATTCTCCTGTATTACTCAGTACTGTATACACTGTCTCCTCTGTGTGTGTATATTCCCCTGTATTACTCAGTACTGTATACACTGCCTCCTCTGTGTGTGTATATTCCCCTGTATTACTCAGTACTGTATACACTGCCTCCTCTGTGTGTGTATATTCTCCTGTATTACTCAGTACTGTATACACTGCCTCCTCTGTGTGTGTATATTCCCCTGTATTACTCAGTACTGTATACACTGCCTCCTCTGTGTGTGTATATTCTCCTGTATTACTCAGTACTGTATACACTGTCTCCTCTGTGTGTGTATATTCCCTGTATTACTCAGTACTGTATACACTGCCTCCTCTGTGTGTGTATATTCCCCTGTATTACTCAGTACTGTATACACTGCCTCCTCTGTGTGTGTATATTCTCCTGTATTACTCAGTACTGTATACACTGCCTCCTCTGTGTGTGTATATTCTCCTGTATTACTCAGTACTGTATACACTGTCTCCTCTGCGTGTGTATATTCCCCTGTATTACTCAGTACTGTATACACTGTCTCCTCTGTGTGTGTATATTCCCCTGTATTACTCAGTACTGTATACACTGCCTCCTCTGTGTGTGTATATTCCCCTGTATTACTCAGTACTGTATACACTGCCTCCTCTGTGTGTGTATATTCTCCTGTATTACTCAGTACTGTATACACTGCCTCCTCTGTGTGTGTATATTCTCCTGTATTACTCAGTACTGTATACACTGCCTCCTCTGTGTGTGTATATTCTCCTGTATTACTCAGTACTGTATACACTGCCTCCTCTGTGTGTATATTTTCCTGTATTACTCAGTACTGTATACACTGCCTCCTCTGTGTGTGTATATTCCCCTGTATTACTCAGTACTGTATACACTGCCTCCTCTGTGTGTGTATATTCCCCTGTATTACTCAGTACTGTATACACTGCCTCCTCTGTGTGTATATTCTCCTGTATTACTCAGTACTGTATACACTGCCTCCTCTGTGTGTATATTCTCCTGTATTACTCAGTACTGTATACACTGCCTCCTCTGTGTGTATATTCTCCTGTATTACTCAGTACTGTATACACTGCCTCCTCTGTGTGTATATTCTCCTGTATTACTCAGTACTGTATACACTGCCTCCTCTGTGTGTGTATATTCCCCTGTATTACTCAGTACTGTATACACTGCCTCCTCTGTGTGTGTATATTCTCCTGTATTACTCAGTACTGTATACACTGCCTCCTCTGTGTGTATATTTTCCTGTATTACTCAGTACTGTATACACTGCCTCCTCTGTGTGTGTATATTCCCCTGTATTACTCAGTACTGTATACACTGCCTCCTCTGTGTGTGTATATTCCCCTGTATTACTCAGTACTGTATACACTGCCTCCTCTGTGTGTATATTCTCCTGTATTACTCAGTACTGTATACACTGCCTCCTCTGTGTGTATATTCTCCTGTATTACTCAGTACTGTATACACTGCCTCCTCTGTGTGTATATTCTCCTGTATTACTCAGTACTGTATACACTGCCTCCTCTGTGTGTATATTCTCCTGTATTACTCAGTACTGTATACACTGCCTCCTCTGTGTGTGTATATTCTCCTGTATTACTCAGTACTGTATACACTGCCTCCTCTGTGTGTGTATATTCCCTGTATTACTCAGTACTGTATACACTGCCTCCTCTGTGTGTGTATATTATCCTGTATTACTCAGTACTGTATACACTGCCTCCTCTGTGTGTGTATATTCTCCTGTATTACTCAGTACTGTATACACTGCCTCCTCTGTGTGTGTATATTCCCCTGTATTAGTCAGTACTGTATACACTGCCTCCTCTGTGTGTGTATATTCCCCTGTATTACTCAGTACTGTATACACTGCCTCCTCTGTGTGTGTATATTCTCCTGTATTACTCAGTACTGTATACACTGCCTCCTCTGTGTGTGTATATTCTCCTGTATTACTCAGTACTGTATACACTGTCTCCTCTGCGTGTGTATATTCCCCTGTATTACTCAGTACTGTATACACTGCCTCCTCTGTGTGTGTATATTCCCCTGTATTACTCAGTACTGTATACACTGCCTCCTCTGTGTGTGTATATTCTCCTGTATTACGCAATACTGTATACACTGCCTCCTCTGTGTGTGTATATTCTCCTGTATTACTCAGTACTGTATACACTGCCTCCTCTGTGTGTGTATATTCTCCTGTATTACTCAGTACTGTATACACTGCCTCCTCTGTGTGTGTATATTCTCCTGTATTACTCAGTACTGTATACACTGCCTCCTCTGTGTGTGTATATTCCCTGTATTACTCAGTACTGTATACACTGTCTCCTCTGCGTGTGTATATTCCCCTGTATTACTCAGTACTGTATACATTGACTCCTCTGTGTGTGTATATTCTCTTGTATTACTCAGTACTGTATACACTGCCTCCTCTGTATGTGTATATTCCCCTGTATTACTCAGTACTGTATACACTGCCTCCTCTGTGTGTGTATATTCCCCTGTATTACTCAGTACTGTATACACTGCCTCCTCTGTGTGTGTATATTCTCCTGTATTACTCAGTACTGTATACACTGCCTCCTCTGTGTGTGTATATTCCCTGTATTACTCAGTACTGTATACACTGCCTCCTCTGTATGTGTATATTCCCCTGTATTACTCATTACTGTATACACTGCCTCCTCTGTGTGTGTATATTCTCCTGTATTACTCAGTACTATATACATTGCCTCCTCTGTGTGTGTATATTCCCCTGTATTACTCAGTACTGTATACACTGCCTCCTCTGTGTGTGTATATTCTCCTGTATTACTCAGTACTGTATACACTGCCTCCTCTGTGTGTGTATATTCCCTGTATTACTCAGTACTGTATACACTGCCTCCTCTGTGTGTGTATATTCCCCTGTATTACTCAGTACTGTATACACTGCCTCCTCTGTGTGTGTATATTCTCCTGTATTACTCAGTACTGTATACACTGCCTCCTCTGTCTGTGTATATTCTCCTGTATTGCTCAGTACTGTATACACTGCCTCCTCTGTGTGTGTATATTCTCCTGTATTACTCAGTACTGTATACACTGCCTCCTCTGTGTATGTATTGTAACGGAGCAGGAACACGCAGTCCAAAATCTCCGCTGGTATACGATAAAATACCCACGAGGCACTACAGTTTCACCATCCCCGACCTCCCATATTGGACGACACACAATTTGGGAGTCAAATGAATACTGACTTTATTTTGTTATTGCAGAAATATTTATACATCTCTTCCCACAGGCAATCCACATCCCCCATATTTGGCTGCACAATACCCATAAAGAGAACAATAGGTGAGTCACACCTCCCTGGCAACTTTGATACAATCAGACATTGATTCAATTACACCTCTTTGTTCTTATCAGAGAATTAAAACACTTTGGCAAATGCAAGGATCCTTTACAACTTTCTTATCTCTTGAATCTCTGTAATAGGATTATCTATTAGCCTAGGTCTGCAAAAGTCTGGCTAATATTCTGCAGAGCATCAAACAGCAAACATATTGTAGGATCATATTTTAACCAAGAATTAAATAATCATAAAACAGGGTAAAACAGGGATGGGTTCCGCTACACACCTCCCCCGTGACCATAAGCCGGCATACACGGTCTGATCCCAACGGATCGGCCTGGGGATGTCCGGACAAAAGTATTTGTTGGTCAATTCTCTGGTTTGACAACCCATCAGCATTACTGCAATTCACATTTATTCACATTTCCCATATCCCCAGATAGCTGGGATCTGAGCGCACAAAACCACCGAATAGCGCTCAGATCCTCTTCACACAGTTCAATTGCCATGTAGCTAAAGTCTTTCCCATAGTCTTTCATTATATGAATGGGCTTCATGGCACAGTTATCTGGGGTATCATGGTTCACACAGGGCAAGTACAGAATGACCCCCCTGTATGTAAAGGGCCGGAATGAGTGACTTACACTCTGGTATGGCCGAACACTGGTTCCAAAGGGCAATATGTACCAGGGCCATAGTCGCAGGGCAGGAGGCTGGCAAACAGTCCTCTCCAAGCCAAGGTGGCGAAGGGCACTTCGTCACACATCTCTCTTTTGGGGGGAAGTCTAACCAGGTACCTGGATATTTTGCTGTGGTGAGGGGGCAACACGCTGAGGGGACTTGAGGGGCAGAGGCCAGCGGCACTCTGCCCTGATGCCAGCTCTTCTGCTGGTATAACCTGCAGGACCTCCTGCTCTGTACCAGGGACAAAGGGAGGGCAGAGGCCGACTGCACTCTGCCCCGCTGTCAGCTCTTCTGCTGGGGTACTTGGGACATATTCCGGCTCAGTAGCCAGGGAAACGTGGGGGTCAGTGGGGGTTAACATTTCCTCTGTTAACCCTGGGGCCACATTAGAAGTTAGCTGGGGAGGGGAGTTTGTACTTACCCCCTCCTCCGGTTGTCCCAGTGACGGTAGTTGGGGATCTGGACAAGCTGTGGGCGCAGAGACCACGGTCCCATCTGCGCCGTCTGGGAGATTGGTGTCTCCCCTGGTTAGGGTAAACTGTCGCTGGGGGGGAAGGATGACACCTTCTGCGCCCTGTGTTTCACACTGCCACTGAGGGGGAAGGACGACACCTTTGGCCCCCTGGAGTACCCACTGACGCTGTGGAGGAAGGTCGACACCTTCTGCTCCCTGGGGTACACACTGCCGCTGGGGGGGAAGGACGACACCTTCTGCCCCCTGGGGTTCACACTGCCGCTGAGGGGGAAGGACGACACCTTCTGCCCCCTGGGGTTCACACTGCCGCTGTGGAGGAAGGTCGACACCTTCTGCTCCCTGGGGTACACACTGCCGCTGGGGGAAAAGGACGACACCTTCTGCCCCCTGGGGTTCACACTGCCGCTGGGGGGGAAGGACGACACCTTCTGCCCCCTGGGGTTCACACTGCCGCTGGGGGGAAAGGACGACACCTTCTGCCCCCTGGGGTTCACACTGCCGCTGGGGGGAAAGGACGACACCTTCTGCCCCCTGGGGTTCACACTGCCGCTGAGGGGGAAGGACGACACCTTCTGCCCCCTGGGGTTCACACTGCCGCTGGGGGGAAAGGACGGCACCTTCTGCCCCCTGGGGTTCACACTGCCGCTGAGGGGGAAGGACGACACCTTCTGCCCCCTGGGGTTCACACTGCCGCTGGGGGGAAAGGACGACACCTTCTGCCCCCTGGAGGGCCGGTAGAGAGACCTCGGTCCCATCTCTACCTGCCATCTGGAGGTCATCCCAGGACCAGTCAATGAAGTCTGGTTCTGCTTGTTGAGTAGGTTGGGGCTGCACAAGGCTGAGCAGGTGTTGGTAGTCCTGCTCCAGCTCCCACTCTCTCGTTACCAGGTGGGTCATGTCTTTGCTCACCTCGCCTTCGTCATCCCAGACATACATGCCCATCCGGTAGTCGTAGATGTCCCAAAACCTAGACCCCTCCGTGCTGCCAAGATCAATATCGTCCTCCAAGGCATCCCATAATAAACCCGGGCCATCATAATCATCCCCCTCCGGTAAGTCGTGTTCAGCCGTCCAGGGGGTAAGTCGAACGGTATACCACCAGAGGGCCTGGTATGCGTTGTCTAGCCAGATCTCTCGCCATACCAGGGTCTCTAGTCTTGTCACCCACTCATCCAGGGGCTGCTCTCCCAATAGATACATCCGCATCGCCACACGCTTCTGTAGCCGCTGCTCATCACTGGGGAGACTCTCACCTCGCCGCCATTGGGCATCTTGCAGGGCATCATACCAGAGTTCCATTCTGTCTGTCTCCCTGTAGTCTGCGGCCTCCTTCTCATCCTCATCATGGAACGCTGTCCAAAAACTAGCCGGTTCCATCCCGCTGTAGCCAGGGGCGCTGTACGGATACTAGCGTTGCCCTCAATTTGTACTCCACGGAATGGTGTCTCCTGTAGCTGTCCTTCTGACCGTGGGAACAATCCCACCACTGCCACCAAATGTAACGGAGCAGGAACACGCAGTCCAAAATCTCCGCTGGTATACGATAAAATACCCACGAGGCACTACAGTTTCACCATCCCCGACCTCCCATATTGGACGACACACAATTTGGGAGTCAAATGAATACTGACTTTATTTTGTTATTGCAGAAATATTTATACATCTCTTCCCACAGGCAATCCACATCCCCCATATTTGGCTGCACAATACCCATAAAGAGAACAATAGGTGAGTCACACCTCCCTGGCAACTTTGATACAATCAGACATTGATTCAATTACACCTCTTTGTTCTTATCAGAGAATTAAAACACTTTGGCAAATGCAAGGATCCTTTACAACTTTCTTATCTCTTGAATCTCTGTAATAGGATTATCTATTAGCCTAGGTCTGCAAAAGTCTGGCTAATATTCTGCAGAGCATCAAACAGCAAACATATTGTAGGATCATATTTTAACCAAGAATTAAATAATCATAAAACAGGGTAAAACAGGGATGGGTTCCGCTACATGTATATTCTCCTGTATTACTCAGTACTGTATACACTGCCTCCTCGGTGTGTGTATATTCTCCTGTATTACTCAGTACTGTATACACTGCCTCCTCTGTGTGTGTATATTCTCCTGTATTACTCAGTACTGTATACACTACCTCCTCTGTCTGTGTATATTCTCCTGTATTACTCAGTACTGTATACACTGCCTCCTCTGTGTATGTATATTCTCCTGTATTACTCAGTACTGTATACACTGCCTCCTCTGTGTGTGTATATTCTCCTGTATTACTCAGTACTGTATACACAGCCTCCTCTGTGTGTGTATATTCTCCTGTATTACTCAGTACTGTATACACTACCTCCTCTGTCTGTGTATATTCTCCTGTATTACTCAGTACTGTATACACTGTCTCCTCTGTGTGTATATTCTCCTGTATTACTCAGTACTGTATACACTGCCTCCTCTGTGTGTGTATATTCTCCTGTATTACTCAGTACTTTATACACTGCCTCCTCTGTGTGTGTCTATTCTCCTGTATTACTCAGTACTGTATACACTGCCTCCTCTGTGTGTGTATATTCCCCTGTATTACTCAGTACTGTATACACTGCCTCCTCTGTGTGTGTAAATTCTCCTGTATTACTCAGTACAGTATACACTGCCTCCTCTGTGTGTGTATATTCTCCTGTATTACTCAGTACTGTATACACTGCCTCCTCTGTGTGTGTATATTCTCCTGTATTACACAGTACTGTATACACTGCCTCCTCTGTGTGTGTATATTCTCCTGTATTACACAGTACTGTATACACTGCCTCCTCTGTGTGTGTATATTCCCCTGTATTACTCAGTACTGTATACACTGCTTTCTCTCTGTGTGTGTATATTCCCCTGTATTACTCAGTACTGTATACACTGCCTCCTCTGTGTGTGTATATTCTCCTGTATTACACAGTACTGTATACACAGCCTCCTCTGTGTGTATATTCTCCTGTATTACTCAGTCCTGTATACACTGCCTCCTCTGTGTGTGTGTATATTCTCCTGTATTACTCAGTACTGTATACACTGTCTCCTCTGTGTGTGCATATTCCCCTGTATTACTCAGTACTGTATACACTGCCTCCTCTGTGTGTGACTATATTCTCCTGTATTACTCAGTACTGTATACACTGCCTGCTCTGTGTGTGTATATTCTCCTGTATTACTCAGTGTAACGGAGCAGGAACACGCAGTCCAAAATCTCCGCTGGTATACGATAAAATACCCAAGAGGCACTACAGTTTCACCATTCCCAACCTCCCATATTGGACGACACACAATTTGGGAGTCAAATGAATACTGACTTTATTTTGTTATTGCAGAACTATATATACATCTCTTTGGCCACAGGCAATACACATGCCCATATTTGGCTACACACAATACACATAAAGAGAACAATAGAGGGGTCACACCTCCCTGGCAACTTTGATACAATCAGACATTGATTCAATTACACTTCTTTGTTCTTATCAGAGAATAAAAACACTTTGGAAAATGCAAGGATCCTTTACAACTTTCTTATCTCTTGAATCTCTGTAATAGGATTATCTATTAGCCTAGGTCTGCAAAAGTCTGGCTAATATTCTGCAGAGCATAAACCAGCATACATATTGTAGGATCATATTTTAACCAAGAATTAAATAATCATAAAACGGTAAAACAGTGATGGGTTCCGCTACACACCTCCCCCGTGACCATAAGCCGGCATACACGGTCTGATCCCAACGGATCGGCCTGGGGATGTCCGGACAAAAGTATTTGTTGGTCAATTCTCTAGTTTGACAACCCATCAGCATTACTGCAATTCACATTTACTCATATTTCCCATATCCCCAGATAGCTGGGATCTGAGCGCACAAAACCACCGAATAGCGCTCAGATCCTCCTCACACAGTTTAATTGCCATGTAGCTAAAGTCTTTCCCATAGTCTTTCATTATATGAATGGGCTTCATGGCACAGTTATCTGGGGTATCATGGTTCACACAGGGCAAGTACAGAATAACCCCCCTGTATGTAAAGGGCCAGAATGAGTGACTTACACTCTGGTATGGCCGAACACTGGTTCCAAAGGGCAATATGTACCAGGGCCATAGTCGCAGGGCAGGAGGCTGGCAAACAGTCCTCTCCAAGCCAAAGTGGCGAAGGGCACTTCGTCACACATCTCTCCTTTGGGGGGAAGTCTAACCAGGTACCTGGATATTTTGCTGTGGTGAGGGGGCAACACAAAGAGGGGACTTGAGGGGCAGAGGCCAGCGGCACTCTGCCCTGATGCCAGCTCTTCTGCTGGTATAACCTGAAGGACATCCTGCTCTGTACAAGGGACAAAGGGAGGGCAGAGGCCAACTGCACTCTGCCCCGCTGTCAGCTCTTCTGCTGGGGTACTTGGGACATATTTCGGCTCAGTAGCCAGGGAAACATGGGGGTCAGTGGGGGTTAACATTTCCTCTGTTAACCCTGGGGCCACATTAGAAGTTAGCTGGGGAGGGGAATTTGTACTTACCCCCTCCTCCGGTTGTCCCAGTGACGGTAGTTGGGGATCTGGACAAGCTGTGGGCGCAGAGACCACGGTCCCATCTGCGCCGTCTGGGAGATTGGTGTCTCCCCTGGTTAGGGTAAACTGTCGCTGGGGGGGGAAGGACGACACCTTTGGCCCCCTGGGGTACCCAATGCCGCTGTGGAGGAAGGTCGACATCTTCTGCTCCCTGAGGTACACACTGCCGCTGGGGGGGAAGGACGACACCTTCTGCCCCCTGGGGTTCACACTGCCACTGAGGGGGAAGGACGACACCCTCTGCCCCCTGGGGTTCACACTGCCGCTGGGGGGAAAGGACGACACCTTATGCCCCCTGGGGTTCACACTGCCGCTGGGGAGGAAGGACGACACCTTCTGCCCCCTGGGGTTCACACTGCCGCTGGGGAGGAAGGACGACACCTTCTGCCCTCTGGGGTACCCACTGCCGCTGTGGAGGAAGGTCGACACCTTCTGCTCCCTGAGGTACACACTGCCGCTGGGGGGGAAGGACGACACCTTCTGCCCCCTGGGGTTCACACTGCCGCTGAGGGGGAAGGATGACACCCTCTGCCCCCTGGGGTTCACACTGCCGCTGGGGGGAAAGGACGACACCTTCTGCCCCCTGGGGTTCACACTGCCGCTGGGGAGGAAGGACGACACCTTCTGCCCTCTGGGGTTCACACTGACGCTGGGGGGGAAGGCCGACACCTTCAGCTCCCTGGGGTACACACTGCCGCTGGGAAGGAAGGACGACACCTTCAGCTACCTGGGGTACACACTGCCGCTGAGGGGGAAGGACGACAGCTTCTGCCCCCTGGGGTTCACACTGCCGCTGGGGGGAAAGGACGACACCTTCTGTCCCCTGGGGTTCACACTGCCGCTGAGGGGGAAGGACGACACCTTTTGCCCCCTGGGGTTCACACTGCCGCTGGGGGGAAAGGACGACACCTTCTGCCCCCTGGGGTTCACACTGCCGCTGGGGAGGAAGGACGACACCTTCTGCCCCCTGGGGTTCACACTGCCGCTGGGGGGGAAGGCCGACACCTTCAGCTCCCTGGGGTACACACTGCCGCTGGGAAGGAAGGACGACACCTTCAGCTCCCTGGGGTACACACTGCCGCTGAGGGGGAAGGACGACACCTTCTGCCCCCTGGGGTTCACACTGCCGCTGGGGGGAAAGGACGACACCTTCTGCCCCCTGGGGTTCACACTGCCACTGAGGGGGAAGGACGACACCTTCTGCCCCCTGGGGTTCACACTGCCGCTGGGGGGAAAGGACGACACCTTCTGCCCCCTGGGGTTCACACTGCCGCTGGGGAGGAAGGACGACACCTTCGGCTCCCTGGGGAACACACTGCCGCTGGGGAGGAAGGACGACACCTTCAGCTCCTGGGGGTACACACTGCCGCTGGGGGGGAAGGACGACACATTCAGCCCCCTGGGGTACACACTGCCGCTGAGGGGGAAGGATGACACCTTCTGCCCCCTGGGGTTCACACTGCCGCTGGGGGGAAAGGACGACACCTTGTGCCCCCTGCGGTTCACACTGCCGCTGGGGAGGAAGGACGACACCTTCGGCTCCCTGGGGAACACACTGCCGCTGGGGAGGAAGGACGACACCTTCAGCTCCCTGGGGTACACACTGCCGCTGGGAGGTGGAATTAGTTGGAGTATTCCACGTGGAGCGGTTTCTGTTTCTGAGACAGTCTCTCTGCATGTGACCCTGCTGGTTACACGTGTGGCACCTGATGTACCGTGGAGGGGTTTGGTAGTTCCCACCACCCGGACGCAGTGCTGGGGGGGGTTTAATGGTGGGAGGTGGGTTAGCAGCTCCCCAGATGGACCGCTCCCGTGCCCGCTGCTTTTCCATTATGGATTTGTGGACATCTGTCATTAACCATTCCAAGGTTTTCATGGGAAGCGTATCTGGGAAAAAGGCCTGTCTGCTTTGGAGTTCTCTTCCAAACTCATTCTGTGGGGTAATACGAGGTACTGTAACCATGAGTTCCTTTCTGTCTGCATCCCTGTAGTCCGCGGCCGCCTCCTCCTCCTCATGATGGAACGCTGTCTGAAAACTAGCCGGTTCCATCCTGCTGTAGCCAGGGGCGCTGTACGGATACTAGCGTTGCCCTCAATTTGTACTCCACGGAATGGTGTCTCCTGTAGCTGTCCTTCTGACCGTGGGAACAATCCCGCCACTTGCCAACAAATGTAACGGAGCAGGAACACGCAGTCCAAAATCTCCGCTGGTATACGATAAAATACCCAAGAGGCACTACAGTTTCACCATTCCCAACCTCCCATATTGGACGACACACAATTTGGGAGTCAAATGAATACTGACTTTATTTTGTTATTGCAGAACTATATATACATCTCTTTGGCCACAGGCAATACACATGCCCATATTTGGCTACACACAATACACATAAAGAGAACAATAGAGGGGTCACACCTCCCTGGCAACTTTGATACAATCAGACATTGATTCAATTACACTTCTTTGTTCTTATCAGAGAATAAAAACACTTTGGAAAATGCAAGGATCCTTTACAACTTTCTTATCTCTTGAATCTCTGTAATAGGATTATCTATTAGCCTAGGTCTGCAAAAGTCTGGCTAATATTCTGCAGAGCATAAACCAGCATACATATTGTAGGATCATATTTTAACCAAGAATTAAATAATCATAAAACAGGGTAAAACAGTGATGGGTTCCGCTACACTCAGTACTGTATACACTGCCTCCTCTGTGTGTGTATATTCTCCTGTATTACTCAGTACTGTATACACTGCCTCCTATGTGTGTGTATATTCTCCTGTATTACTCAGTACTGTATACACTGCCTCCTCTGTGTGTGTATATTATCCTGTATTACTCAGTACTGTATACACTGCCTCCTCTGTGTGTGTATATTCTCCTGTATTACTCAGTACTGTATACACTGTCTCCTCTGTGTGTGTATATTCTCCTGTATTACTCAGTACTGTATACACTGCCTCCTCTGTGTGTGTATATTCTCCTGTATTACTCAGTACTGTATACACTGCCTCCTCTGTGTGTGTATATGTAGCGGAACCCATCCCTGTTTTACCCTGTTTTATGATTATTTAATTCTTGGTTAAAATATGATCATACAATATGTATGCTGGTTGATGCTCTGCAGAATATTAGCCAGACTTTTGCAGACCTAGGCTAATAGATAATCCTATTACAGAGATTCAAGAGATAAGAAAGTTGTAAAGGATCCTTGCATTTTCCAAAGTGTTTTAATTCTCTGATAAGAACAAAGAGGTGTAATTGAATCAGTGTCTGATTGTATCAAAGTTGCCAGGGAGGTGTGACCCCCCTATTGTTCTCTTTATGTGTATTGTGTCTAGCCAAATATGGGCATGTGTATTGACTGTGGCCAAAGAGATGTATATATAGTTCTGCAATAACAAAATAAAGTGAGTATTCATTTGACTCCCAAATTGTGTGTCGTCCAATATGGGAGGTCGGGAATGGTGAAACTGTAGTGCCTCGTGGGTATTTTATCGTATACCAGCGGAGATTTTGGACTGCGTGTCCCTGCTCCGTTACATTTGTTGGCAAGTGGTGGAATTGTTCCCACGGTCAGAAGAACAGCTACAGGAGACACCATTCCGTGGAGTACAAATTGAGGGCAACGCTAGTATCCGTACAGCGCCCCTGGCTACAGCAGGATGGAACCGGCTAGTTTTCGGACAGCGTTCCATGATGAGGATGAGAAGGAGGCCGCAGACTACAGGGAAACAGACAGAAAGGAACTCATGGTTACAGTACCTCGTATTACCCCACAGAATGAGTTTGGAAGAGAACTCCAAAGCAGACTGGCCTTTTTCCCAGATACGCTTCCCATGAAAACCTTGGAATGGTTAATGACAGATGTCCACAAATCCATAATGGAAAAGCAGCGGGCACGGGAGCGGTCCATCTGGGGAGCTGCTAACCCACCTCCCACCATTAAACCCCCCCCAGCACTGCGTCCGGGTGGTGGGAACTACCAAACCCCTCCACGGTACATCAGGTGCCACACGTGTAACCAGCAGGGTCACATGCAGAGAGACTGTCCCAGAAACAGAAACCACTCCACGTGGAATACTCCAACTAATTCCACCTCCCAGCAGCAGTGTGTACCCCAGGGGGCTGAAGGTGTCGTCCTTCCCCCCCAGCGGCAGTGTGTACCCCAGGGAGCTGAAGGTGTCGTCCTTCCTCCCCAGCGGCAGGGTGAACCCCAGGGGGCAGAAGGTGTCGTCCTTTCCCCCCAGCGACAGTGTGAACCCCAGGGGGCAGAAGGTGTCGTCCTTCCCCCTCAGCGGCAGTGTGAACCCCAGGGGGCAGAAGGTGTCGTCCTTTCCCCCCAGCGGCAGTGTGAACCCAAGGGGGCAGAAGGTGTCGTCCTTCCCCCTCAGCGGCAGTGTGAACCCCAGGGGGCAGAAGGTGCCGTCCTTTCCCCCCAGCGGCAGTGTGAACCCCAGGGGGCAGAAGGTGTCGTCCTTTCCCCCCAGCGGCAGTGTGAACCCCAGGGGGCAGAAGGTGTCGTCCTTCCCCCTCAGCGGCAGTGTGAACCCCAGGGGGCAGAAGGTGCCGTCCTTTCCCCCCATCGGCAGTGTGAACCCCAGGGGGCAGAAGGTGTCGTCCTTCCCCCACAGCGGCAGTGTGAACCCCAGGGGGCAGAAGGTGTCGTCCTTTCCCCCCAGCGGCAGTGTGAACCCCAGGGGGCAGAAGGTGTCGTCCTTTCCCCCCAGCGGCAGTGTGAACCCCAGGGGGCAGAAGGTGTCGTCCTTTCCCCCCAGCGGCAGTGTGAACCCCAGGGGGCAGAAGGTGTCGTCCTTCCCCCCCAGCGGCAGTGGGAAACACAGGGGGCAGAAGGTGTCATCCTTCCCCCCCAGCGACAGTTTACCCTAACCAGGGGAGACACCAATCTCCCAGACGGCGCAGATGGGACCGTGGTCTCTGCGCCCACAGCTTGTCCAGATCCCCAACTACCGTCACTGGGACAACCGGAGGAGGGGGTAAGTACAAACTCCCCTCCCCAGCTAACTTCTAATGTGGCCCCAGGGTTAACAGAGGAAATGTTAACCCCCACTGACCCCCACGTTTCCCTGGCTACTGAGCCGGAATATGTCCCAAGTACCCCAGCAGAAGAGCTGACAGCGGGGCAGAGTGCAGTCGGCCTCTGCCCTCCCTTTGTCCCTGGTACAGAGCAGGAGGTCCTGCAGGTTATACCAGCAGAAGAGCTGGCATCAGGGCAGAGTGCCGCTGGCCTCTGCCCCTCAAGTCCCCTCAGCGTGTTGCACCATCACCCCAGCGAAATATCCAGGTGCCTGGTTAGACTTCCCCCCAAAGGGGAGATGTGTGACGAAGTGCCCTTCGCCACTTTGGCTTTGAGAGGACTGTTTGCCAGCCTCCTGCCCTGCGACTATGGCCCTGGTACATATTGCCCTTTGGAACCAGTGTTCGGCCATACCAGAGTGTAAGTCACTCATTCTGGCCCTTTACATACAGGTGGGTCATTCTGTACTTGCCCTGTGTGAACCATGATACCCCAGATAACTATGCCATGGAGCCCATTCATATGATGAAAGGCTATGGGAAAGACTTTAGCTACATGGCAATTGAACTGTGTGAAGAGGATCTGAGCGCTATTCGGTGGTTTTGTGCGCTCAGATCCCAGATATCTGGGGATATGTGAAATGTGAGTAAATGTGAATTGCAGTAATGCTGATGGGTTGTCAAACTAGAGAATTGACCAACAAATACTTTTGTCCGGACATCCCCAGGCCGATCCGTTGGGATCAGACCGTGTATGCCGGCTTATGGTCACGGGGGAGGTGTGTAGCGGAACCCATCCCTGTTTTACCCTGTTTTATGATTATTTAATTCTTGGTTAAAATATGATCATACAATATGTATGCTGGTTGATGCTCTGCAGAATATTAGCCAGACTTTTGCAGACCTAGGCTAATAGATAATCCTATTACAGAGATTCAAGAGATAAGAAAGTTGTAAAGGATCCTTGCATTTTCCAAAGTGTTTTAATTCTCTGATAAGAACAAAGAGGTGTAATTGAATCAGTGTCTGATTGTATCAAAGTTGCCAGGGAGGTGTGACCCCCTTATTGTTCTCTTTATGTGTATTGTGTCTAGCCAAATATGGGCATGTGTATTGACTGTGGCCAAAGAGATGTATATATAGTTCTGCAATAACAAAATAAAGTGAGTATTCATTTGACTCCCAAATTGTGTGTCGTCCAATATGGGAGGTCGGGAATGGTGAAACTGTAGTGCCTCGTGGGTATTTTATCGTATACCAGCGGAGATTTTGGACTGCGTGTCCCTGCTCCGTTACAGTATATTCCCCTGTATTACTCAGTACTGTATACACTGCCTCCTCTGTGTGTGTATATTCCCTGTATTACTCAGTACTGTATACACTGTCTCCTCTGTGTGTGTATATTCTCCTGTATTACTCAGTACTGTATACACTGCCTCCTCTGTGTGTGTATATTCCCCTGTATTACTCAGTACTGTATACACTGCCTCCTCTGTGTGTGTATATTCCCCTGTATTACTCAGTACTGTATACACTGCCTCCTCTGTGTGTGTATATTCTCCTGTATTACTCAGTACTGTATACACTGCCTCCTCTATGTGTGTATATTCTCCTGTATTACTCAGTACTGTATACACTGCCTCCTCTGTGTGTGTATATTCTCCTGTATTACTCAGTAATGTATACACTGTCCTCTGTGTGTATATTCTCCTGTATTACTCAGTACTGTATACACTGCCTCCTCTGTGAGTGTATATTCTCCTGTATTACTCAGTACTGTATACACTGCCTCCTCTGTGTGTGTATATTCTCCTGTATTACTCAGTACTGTACACACTGCCTCCTCTGTGTGTGTATATTCCCCTGTATTACTCAGTACTGTATACACCGCCTCCTCTGTGTGTGTATATTCCCCTGTATTACTCAGTACTGTATACACTGCCTCCTCTGTGTGTGTATATTCTCCTGTATTACTCAGTACTGTATACACTGCCTCCTCTGTGTGTGTATATTCCCCTATATTACTCAGTACTGTATACACTGCCTCCTCTGTGTGTGTATATTCTCCAGTATTACTCAGTACTGTATACACTGCCTCCTCTGTGTGTGTATATTCTCCTGTATTACTCAGTACTGTATACACTGCCTCCTCTGTGTGTGTATATTCCCCTGTATTACTCAGTACTGTGTACACTGCCTCCTCTGTGTGTGTATATTATCCTCTATTACTCAGTACTGTATACACTGCCTCCTCTGTGTGTGTATATTCTCCTGTATTACTCAGTACTGTATACACTGCCTCCTCTATGTGTGTATATTCTCCTGTATTACTCAGTACTGTATACACTGCCTCCTCTGTGTGTGTATATTCTCCTGTATTACTCAGTAATGTATACACTGTCCTCTGTGTGTATATTCCCCTGTATTACTCAGTACTGTACACACTGCCTCCTCTGTGTGTGTATATTCTCCTGTATTACTCAGTACTGTACACACTGCCTCCTCTATGTGTGTATATTCCCCTGTATTACTCAGTACTGTATACACTGCCTCCTCTGTGTGTGTATATTCTCCTGTATTACTCAGTACTGTATACACTGCCTCCTCTGTGTGTGTATATTCTCCTGTATTACTCAGTACTGTATACACTGCCTCCTCTGTTTGTGTATATTCCCCTGTATTACTCAGTACTGTATACACTGCCTCCTCTGTGTGTGTATATTCTCCTGTATTACTCAGTACTGTATACACTGCCTCCTCTGTGTGTGTATATTCTCCTGTATTACTCAGTACTGTATACACTGCCTCCTCTGTTTGTGTATATTCCCCTGTATTACTCAGTACTGTATACACTGCCTCCTCTGTGTGTGTATATTCTCCTGTATTACTCAGTACTGTATACACTGCCTCCTCTGTGTGTGTATATTCTCCTGTATTACTCAGTACTGTATACACTGCCTCCTCTGTGTGTGTATATTCCCCTGTATTACTCAGTACTGTGTACACTGCCTCCTCTGTGTGTGTATATTATCCTCTATTACTCAGTACTGTATACACTGCCTCCTCTGTGTGTGTATATTCTTCTGTATTACTCAGTACTGTATACACTGCCTCCTCTGTGTGTATATTCTCCTGTATTACTCAGTACTGTATACACTGCCTCCTCTGTGTGTGTATATTCTCCTGTATTACTCAGTACTGTATACACTGCCTCCTCTGTGTGTGTATATTCTCCTGTATTACTCAGTACTGTATACACTGCCTCTTCTGTGTGTGTATATTCTCCTGTATTACTCAGTACTGTATACACTGCCTCCTCTGTGTGTGTATATTCCCTGTATTACTCAGTACTGTATACACTGTCTCCTCTGTGTGTGTATATTACCCTGTATTACTCAGTACTGTATACACTGCCTCCTATGTGTGTGTATATTCTCCTGTATTACTCAGTACTGTATACACTGTCTCCTCTGTGTGTGTATATTCCCCTGTATTACTCAGTACTGTATACACTGTCTCCTCTGTGTGTGTATATTCCCCTGTATTACTCAGTACTGTATACACTGCCTCCTATGTGTGTGTATATTCTCCTGTATTACTCAGTACTGTATACACTGCCTCCTCTGTGTGTGTATATTCTCCTGTATTACTCAGTACTGTATACACTGCCTCCTCTGTGTGTGTATATTCCCCTGTATTACTCAGTACTGTGTACACTGCCTCCTCTGTGTGTGTATATTATCCTCTATTACTCAGTACTGTATACACTGCCTCCTCTGTGTGTGTATATTCTTCTGTATTACTCAGTACTGTATACACTGCCTCCTCTGTGTGTATATTCTCCTGTATTACTCAGTACTGTATACACTGCCTCCTCTGTGTGTGTATATTCTCCTGTATTACTCAGTACTGTATACACTGCCTCCTCTGTGTGTGTATATTCTCCTGTATTACTCAGTACTGTATACACTGCCTCCTATGTGTGTGTATATTCTCCTGTATTACTCAGTACAGTATACAATGCCTCCTATGTGTGTGTATATTCTCCTGTATTACTCAGTACTGTATACACTGCCTCCTCTGTGTGTGTATATTCTCCTGTATTACTCAGTACTGTATACACTGCCTCCTCTGTGTGTGTATATTCCCTGTATTACTCAGTACTGTATACACTGTCTCCTCTGTGTGTGTATATTCCCCTGTATTACTCAGTACTGTATACACTGCCTCCTCTGTGTGTGTATATTCCCCTGTATTACTCAGTACTGTATACACTGCCTCCTCTGTGTGTGTATATTCCCCTGTATTACTCAGTACTGTATACACTGCCTCCTCTGTGTGTGTATATTATCCTGTATTACTCAGTACTGTATACACTGTCTCCTCTGTGTGTGTATATTCTCCTGTATTACTCAGTACTGTATACACTGCCTCCTCTGTGTGTGTATATTCTCCTGTATTACTCAGTACTGTATACACTGCCTCCTCTGTGTGTGTATATTCTCCTGTATTACTCAGTACTGTATACACTGCCTCCTATGTGTGTGTATATTCTCCTGTATTACTCAGTACTGTATACACTGCCTCCTCTGTGTGTGTATATTCTCCTGTATTACTCAGTACTGTATACACTGTCTCCTCTGTGTGTGTATATTCCCCTGTATTACTCAGTACTGTATACACTGTCTCCTCTGTGTGTGTATATTCCCCTGTATTACTCAGTACTGTATACACTGCCTCCTATGTGTGTGTATATTCTCCTGTATTACTCAGTACTGTATACACTGCCTCCTCTGTGTGTGTGTATATTCCCCTGTATTACTCAGTACTGTATACACTGCCTCCTCTGTGTGTGTATATTCCCCTGTATTACTCAGTACAGTATACAATGCCTCCTATGTGTGTGTATATTCTCCTGTATTACTCAGTACTGTATACACTGCCTCCTCTGTGTGTGTATATTCTCCTGTATTACTCAGTACTGTATACACTGCCTCCTCTGTGTGTATATATTCCCCTGTATTACTCAGTACTGTATACACTGCCTCCTCTGTGTGTGTATATTATCCTGTATTACTCAGTACTGTATACACTGCCTCCTATGTGTGTGTATATTCTCCTGTATTACTCAGTACTGTATACACTGCCTCCTCTGTGTGTGTATATTCTCCTGTATTACTCAGTACTGTATACACTGCCTCCTCTGTGTGTGTATATTTTCCTGTATTACTCAGTACTGTATACACTGCCTCCTATGTGTGTGTATATTCCCCTGTATTACTTAGTACTGTATACACTGCCTCCTCTGTGTGTGTATATTCTCCTGTATTACTCAGTACTGTATACACTGCCTCCTCTGTGTGTATATTCTCCTGTATTACTCAGTACTGTATACACTGCCTCCTCTGTGTGTGTATATTCTCCTGTATTACTCAGTACTGTATACACTGCCTCTTCTGTGTGTGTATATTCTCCTGTATTACTCAGTACTGTATACACTGCCTCCTCTGTGTGTGTATATTCCCTGTATTACTCAGTACTGTATACACTGTCTCCTCTGTGTGTGTATATTCCCCTGTATTACTCAGTACTGTATACACTGCCTCCTATGTGTGTGTATATTCTCCTGTATTACTCAGTACTGTATACACTGTCTCCTCTGTGTGTGTATATTCCACTGTATTACTCAGTACTGTATACACTGTCTCCTCTGTGTGTGTATATTCCCCTGTATTACTCAGTACTGTATACACTGCCTCCTATGTGTGTGTATATTCTCCTGTATTACTCAGTACTGTATACACTGCCTCCTCTGTGTGTGCATATTCTCCTGTATTACTCAGTACTGTATACACTGCCTCCTCTGTGTGTGTATATTCCCCTGTATTACTCAGTACTGTGTACACTGCCTCCTCTGTGTGTGTATATTATCCTCTATTACTCAGTACTGTATACACTGCCTCCTCTGTGTGTGTATATTCTTCTGTATTACTCAGTGTAGCGGAACCCATCCCTGTTTTACCCTGTTTTATGATTATTTAATTCTTGGTTAAAATATGATCCTACAATATGTATGCTGTTTGATGCTCTGCAGAATATTAGCCAGACTTTTGCAGACCTAGGCTAATAGATAATCCTATTACAGAGATTCAAGAGATAAGAAAGTTGTAAAGGATCCTTGCATTTTCCAAAGTGTTTTAATTCTCTGATAAGAACAAAGAGGTGTAATTGAATCAATGTCTGATTGTATCAAAGTTGCCAGGGAGGTGTGACCCACCTATTGTTCTCTTTATGGGTATTGTGCAGCCAAATATGGGGGATGTGGATTGCCTGTGGGAAGAGATGTATAAATATTTCTGCAATAACTAAATAAAGTCAGTATTCATTTGACTCCCAAATTGTGTGTCGTCCAATATTGGAGGTCGGGGATGGTGAAACTGTAGTGCCTCGTGGGTATTTTATCGTATACCAGCGGAGATTTTGGACTGCGTGTTCCTGCTCCGTTACATTTGTTGGCAAGTGGTGGAATTGTTCCCACGGTCAGAAGGACAGCTACAGGAGACACCATTCCGTGAAGTACAGATTGAGGGCAACGCTAGTATCCGTACAGCGCCCCTGGCTACAGCAGGATGGAACCGGCTAGTTTTCGGACAGCGTTCCATGATGAGGATGAGAAGGAGGCCGCAGACTACAGGGAAACAGAAAGAAAGGAACTCTGGTATGATGCCCTGCAAGATACCCAATGGCGGCGAGGTGAGAGTCTCCCCAGTGATGAGCAGCGGCTACAGAAGCGTGTGGCGATGCGGATGTATCTATTGGGAGAGCAGCCCCTGGATGAGTGGGTTACAAGACTAGAGACCCTGGTATGGCGAGAGATCTGGCTAGACAACGCATACCAGGCCCTCTGGTGGTATACCGTTCGACTTACCCCCTGGACGGCTGAACACGACTTACCGGAGGGGGATGATTATGATGGCCCGGGTTTATTATGGGATGCCTTGGAGGACGATATTGATCTTGGCAGCACGGAGGGGTCTAGGTTTTGGGACATCTACGACTACCGGATGGGCATGTATGTCTGGAATGATGAAGGCGAGGTGAGCAAAGACATGACCCACCTGGTAACGAGAGAGTGGGAGCTGGAGCAGGACTACCAACACCTGCTCAGCCTTGTGCAGCCCCAACCTACTCGACAAGCAGAACCAGACTTCATTGACTGGTCCTGGGATGACCTCCAGATGGCAGGTAGAGATGGGACCGAGGTCTCTCTACCGGCCCTCCAGGGGGCAGAAGGTGTCGTCCTTCCCCCTCAGCGGCAGTGTGAACCCCAGGGGGCAGAAGGTGTCGTCCTTCCCCCTCAGCGGCAGTGTGTACCCCAGGGAGCTGAAGGTGTCGTCCTTCCTTCCCAGCGGCAGTGTGTACCCCAGGGAGCTGAAGGTGTCGGCCTTCCCCCCCAGCGTCAGTGTGTACCCCAGGGGGCCGAAGGTGTCGTCCTTCCCCCCCAGCGGCAGTGTGTACCCCAGGGAGCAGAAGGGGCCGTCCTTCCTCCCCAGCGGCAGTGTGAACCCCAGGGGGCAGAAGGTGCCGTCCTTTCCCCCCAGCGGCAGTGTGAACCCCAGGGGGCAGAAGGTGTCGTCCTTCCCCCTCAGCGGCAGTGTGAACCCCAGGGGGCAGAAGGTGTCGTCCTTTCCCCCCAGCGGCAGTGTGAACCCCAGGGGGCAGAAGGTGTCGTCCTTTCCCCCCAGCGGCAGTGTGAACCCCAGGGGGCAGAAGGTGTCGTCCTTCCCCCCCAGCGGCAGTGTGAACCCCAGGGGGCAGAAGGTGTTGTCCTTTCCCCCCAGCGGCAGTGTGTACCCCAGGGAGCAGAAGGTGTCGACCTTCCTCCACAGCGGCAGTGTGAACCCCAGGGGGCAGAAGGTGTCGTCCTTCCCCCTCAGCGGCAGTGTGAACCCCAGGGGGCAGAAGGTGTCGTCCTTCCCCCCCAGCGGCAGTGTGTACCCCAGGGAGCAGAAGGTGTCGACCTTCCTCCACAGCGTCAGTGGGTACTCCAGGGGGCCAAAGGTGTCGTCCTTCCCCCCCAGTGGCAGTGTGAAACACAGGGGGCAGAAGGTGTCATCCTTCCCCCCCAGCGACAGTTTACCCTAACCAGGGGAGACACCAATCTCCCAGACGGCGCAGATGGGACCGTGGTCTCTGCGCCCACAGCTTGTCCAGATCCCCAACTACCGTCACTGGGACAACCGGAGGAGGGGGTAAGTACAAACTCCCCTCCCCAGCTAACTTCTAATGTGGCCCCAGGGTTAACAGAGGAAATGTTAACCCCCACTGACCCCCACGTTTCCCTGGCTATTGAGCCGCAATATGTCCCAAGTACCCCAGCAGAAGAGCTGACAGCGGGGCAGAGTGCAGTCGGCCTCTGCCCTCCCTTTGTCCCTGGTACAGAGCAGGAGGTCCTGCAGGTTATACCAGCAGAAGAGCTGGCATCAGGGCAGAGTGCCGCGGGCCTCTGCCCCTCAAGTCCCCTCAGCGTGTTGCACCATCACCCCAGCGAAATATCCAGGTGCCTGGTTAGACTTCCCCCCAAAGGAGAGATGTGTGACGAAGTGCCCTTCGCCACTTTGGCTTGGAGAGGACTGTTTGCCAGCCTCCTGCCCTGCGACTATGGCCCTGGTACATATTGCCCTTTGGAACCAGTGTTCGGCCATACCAGAGTGTAAGTCACTCATTCTGGCCCTTTACATACAGGGGGGTCATTCTGTACTTGCCCTGTGTGAACCATGATACCCCAGATAACTGTGCCATGAAGCCCATTCATATAATGAAAGACTATGGGAAAGACTTTAGCTACATGGCAATTGAACTGTGTGAAGAGGATCTGAGCGCTATTCGGTGGTTTTGTGCGCTCAGATCCCAGCTATCTGGGGATATGGGAAATGTGAGTAAATGTGAATTGCAGTAATGCTGATGGGTTGTCAAACTAGAGAATTGACCAACAAATACTTTTGTCCGGACATCCCCAGGCCGATCCGTTGGGATCAGACCGTGTATGCCGGCTTATGGTCACGGGGGAGGTGTGTAGCGGAACCCATCCCTGTTTTACCCTATTTTATGATTATTTAATTCTTGGTTAAAATATGATCCTACAATATGTTTGCTGTTTGATGCTCTGCAGAATATTAGCCAGACTTTTGCAGACCTAGGCTAATAGATAATCCTATTACAGAGATTCAAGAGATAAGAAAGTTGTAAAGGATCCTTGCATTTTCCAAAGTGTTTTAATTCTCTGATAAGAACAAAGAGGTGTAATTGAATCAATGTCTGATTGTATCAAAGTTGCCAGGGAGGTGTGACCCACCTATTGTTCTCTTTATGGGTATTGTGCAGCCAAATATGGGGGATGTGGATTGCCTGTGGGAAGAGATGTATAAATATTTCTGCAATAACAAAATAAAGTCAGTATTCATTTGACTCCCAAATTGTGTGTCGTCCAATATGGGAGGTCGGGGATGGTGAAACTGTAGTGCCTCGTGGGTATTTTATCGTATACCAGCGGAGATTTTGGACTGCGTGTTCCTGCTCCGTTACACTCAGTACTGTATACACTGCCTCCTATGTGTGTGTATATTCTCCTGTATTACTCAGTACTGTATACACTGCCTCCTCTGTGTGTGTATATTCTCCTGTATTACTCAGTACTGTATACACTGCCTCCTCTGTGTGTGTATATTCTCCTGTATTACACAGTACTGTATACACTGCCTCCTCTGTGTGTGTATATTCTCCTTGTAACGGAGCTGGGACACGCAGTCCAAAATCTCCGCTGGTATACGATAAAATACCCACGAGGCACTACAGTTTCACCATCCCCGACCTCCCATATTGGACGACACACAATTTGGGAGTCAAATGAATACTGACTTTATTTTGTCATTGCAGAACTATATATACATCTCTTTGGCCACAGGCAATACACATGCCCATATTTGGCTACACACAATACACACAAAGAGAACAATAGGGGGGTCACACCTCCCTGGCTAATTTGATACAATCAGACACTGATTCAATTACACCTCTTTGTTCTTATCAGAGAATTAAAACACTTTGGCAAATGCAAGGATCCTTTACAACTTTCTTATCTCTTGAATCTCTGTAATAGGATTATCTATTAGCCTAGGTCTGCAAAAGTCTGGCTAATATTCTGCAGAGCATCAACCAGCATACATATTGTAGGATCATATTTTAACCAAGAATAATCATAAAACAGGGTAAAACAGTGATGGGTTCCGCTACACACCTCCCCCGTGACCATAAGCCGGCATACACGGTCTGATCCCAACGGATCGGCCTGGGGATGTCCGGACAAAAGTATTTGTTGGTCAATTCTCTAGTTTGACAACCCATCAGCATTACTGCAATTCACATTTACTCACATTTCCCATATCCCCAGATAGCTGGGATCTGAGCGCACAAAACCACAGAATAGCGCTCAGATCCTATTCACACAGTTCAATTGCCATGTAGCTAAAGTCTTTCCCATAGTCTTTCATTATATGAATGGGCTTCATGGCACAGTTATCTGGGGTATCATGGTTCACACAGGGCAAGTACAGAATGACCCCCCTGTATGTAAAGGGCCAGAATGAGTGACTTACACTCTGGTATGGCCGAACACTGGTTCCAAAGGGCAATATGTACCAGGGCCATAGTCGCAGGGCAGGAGGCTGGCAAACAGTCCTCTCCAAGCCAAAGTGGCGAAGGGCACTTCGTCACACATCTCTCCTTTGGGGGGAAGTCTAACCAGGTACCTGGATATTTTGCTGTGGTGATGGGGCAACACGCTGAGGGGACTTGAGGGGCGGAGGCCAGCGGCACTCTGCCCTGATGCCAGCTCTTCTGCTGGTATCACCTGCAGGACATCCTGCTCTGTACAAGGGACAAAGGGAGGGCAGAGGCCGACTGCACTCTGCCCCGCTGTCAGCTCTTCTGCTGGGGTACTTGGGACATATTTCGGCTCAGTAGCCAGGGAAACGTGGGGGTCAGTGGGGGCTAACATTTCCTCTGTTAACCCTGGGGCCACATTAGAAGTTAGCTGGGGAGGGGAATTTGTACTTACCCCCTCCTCCGGTTGTCCCAGTGATGGTAGTTGGGGATCTGGACAAGCTGTGGGCGCAGACACCATGGTCCCATCTGCGCCGTCTGGGAGATTGGTGTCTCCCCTGGTTAGGGTAAACTGTTGCTGGGGGGGAAGGATGACACCTTCTGCCCCCTGTGTTTCACACTGCCGCTGGGGGGGAAGGACGACACCTTTGGCCCCCTGGGGTACCCACTGCCGCTTTGGAGGAAGGTCGACACCTTCTGCTCCCTGGGGTACACACTGCCGCTGCGGGGGAAGGACGACACCTTCTGCCCCCTGGGGTTCACACTGCCGCTGGGGGGAAAGGACGACACCTTCTGCTCCCTGGGGTACCCACTGCCGCTGTGGAGGAAGGTCGACACCTTCTGCTCCCTGAGGTACACACTGCCACTGGGGGGGAAGGACGACACCTCCTGCCCCCTGGGGTTCACACTGACGCTGAGGGGGAAGGACGACACCTTCTGCCCCCTGGAGGGCCGGTAGAGAGACCTCGGTCCCATCTCTACCTGCCATCTGGAGGTCATCCCAGGACCAGTCAATGAAGTCTGGTTCTGCTTGTCGAGTAGGTTGGGGCTGCACAAGGCTGAGCAGGTGTTGGTAGTCCTGCTCCAGCTCCCACTCTCTCGTTACCAGGAGGGTCATGTCTTTGCTCACCTCGCCTTCATCATCCCAGACATACATGCCCATCCGGTAGTCGTAGATGTCCCAAAACCTAGACCCCTCCATGCTGCCAAGATCAATATCGTCCTCCAAGGCATCCCATAATAAACCCGGGCCATCATAATCATCCCCCTCCGGTAAGTCGTGTTCAGCCGTCCAGGGGGTAAGTCGAACGGTATACCACCAGAGGGCCTGGTATGCGTTGTCTAGCCAGATCTCTCGCCATACCAGGGTCTCTAGTCTTGTCACCCACTCATCCAGGGGCTGCTCTCCCAATAGATACATCCGCATCGCCACACGCTTCTGTAGCCGCTGCTCATCACTGGGGAGACTCTCACCTCGCCGCCATTGGGCATCTTGCAGGGCATCATACCAGAGTTCCTTTCTGTCTGTTTCCCTGTAGTCTGCGGCCTCCTTCTCATCCTCATCATGGAAAGCTGTCCGAAAACTAGCCGGTTCCATCCTGCTGTAGCCAGGGGCGCTGTACGGATACTAGCGTTGCCCTCAATCTGTACTCCACGGAATGGTGTCTCCTGTAGCTGTCCTTCTGACCGTGGGAACAATTCCACCACTTGCCAACAAATGTAACGGAGCTGGGACACGCAGTCCAAAATCTCCGCTGGTATACGATAAAATACCCACGAGGCACTACAGTTTCACCATTCCCGACCTCCCATATTGGACGACACACAATTTGGGAGTCAAATGAATACTGACTTTATTTTGTCATTGCAGAACTATATATACATCTCTTTGGCCACAGGCAATACACATGCCCATATTTGGCTACACACAATACACACAAAGAGAACAATAGGGGGGTCACACCTCCCTGGCAACTTTGATACAATCAGACACTGATTCAATTACACCTCTTTGTTCTTATCAGAGAATTAAAACACTTTGGAAAATGCAAGGATCCTTTACAACTTTCTTATCTCTTGAATCTCTGTAATAGGATTATCTATTAGCCTAGGTCTGCAAAAGTCTGGCTAATATTCTGCAGAGCATCAACCAGCATACATATTGTAGGATCATATTTTAACCAAGAATAATCATAAAACAGGGTAAAACAGTGATGGGTTCCGCTACACTCCTGTATTACTCAGTACTGTATACACTGCCTCCTTTGTGTGTGTATATTCCCTGTATTACTCAGTACTGTATACACTGTCTCCTCTGTGTGTGTATATTCCCCTGTATTACTCAGTACTGTATACACTGCCTCCTATGTGTGTGTATATTCTCCTGTATTACTCAGTACTGTATACACTGTCTCCTCTGTGTGTGTATATTCCCCTGTATTACTCAGTACTGTATACACTGTCTCCTCTGTGTGTGTATATTCCCCTGTATTACTCAGTACTGTATACACTGCCTCCTATGTGTGTGTATATTCTCCTGTATTACTCAGTACTGTATACACTGCCTCCTCTGTGTGTGTATATTCCCCTGTATTACTCAGTACTGTATACACTGCCTCCTCTGTGTGTGTATATTCCCCTGTATTACTCAGTACAGTATACAATGCCTCCTATGTGTGTGTATATTCTCCTGTATTACTCAGTACTGTATACACTGCCTCCTCTGTGTGTGTATATTCTCCTGTATTACTCAGTACTGTATACACTGCCTCCTCTGTGTGTGTATATTATCCTGTATTACTCAGTACTGTATACACTGCCTCCTATGTGTGTGTATATTCTCCTGTATTACTCAGTACTGTATACACTGCCTCCTCTGTGTGTGTATATTCTCCTGTATTACTCAGTACTGTATACACTGCCTCCTCTGTGTGTGTATATTTTCCTGTATTACTCAGTACTGTATACACTGCCTCCTATGTGTGTGTATATTCCCCTGTATTACTTAGTACTGTATACACTGCCTCCTCTGTGTGTGTATATTCTCCTGTATTACTCAGTACTGTATACACTGCCTCCTCTGTGTGTATATTCCCCTGTATTACTCAGTACTGTATACACTGCCTCCTCTGTGTGTGTATATTCTCCTGTATTACTCAGTACTGTATACACTGCCTCCTCTGTGTGTGTATATTCCCCTGTGTAACGGAGCTGGAACATGCAGCCCAAAATCTCTGCTGGTATACGATAAAATACCCACGAGGCACTACAGTTTCACCATCCCCGACCTCCCATATTGGACGACACACAATTTGGGAGTCAAATGAATACTCACTTTATTTTGTTATTGCAGAAATATTTATACCCATCTCTTCCCACAGGCAATCCACATCCCCCATATTTGGCTGCATAATACCCATAAAGAGAACAATAGGTGGGTCACACCTCCCTGGCAACTTTGATACAATCAGACATTGATTCAATTACACTTCTTTGTTCTTATCTGAGAAAGGAAGTCTATTGTATAGTGTTTTCATTATCTTATGCGGAGTCGCTGTAACGAGATTATCTCCCATGCCAAGTAGCTGTAAATGTTTGGGACAATATTCTGCAGAGCATCAACCAACATACATATATTAGGATCATATTTTAACCATAATAATCATAAAACAGGGTAAAACAGTGATGGGTTCCGTTACACACCTCCCCCGTGACCATAAGCCGGCATACACGGTCTGATCCCAACGGATCTGCTTGGGGATGTCCGGAGGAGTGCTCACAGATCATTTCTCGAGTTCTGTCTGTCTGGACAACCCGTCGGCGTTACCATTTTGTTTCCCTGGGCGATACTGGATGGTGAAATCAAATGGTTGTAGTGCCAAACTCCATCTCAGTAGTCTAGCGTTGTCCCCTGACACCCGGTTTAGCCACACCAACGGGTTGTGATCTGTGAGCAAGGCAAATTGTTGGCCATATAAGTAGGGCTGTAGTTTCTTGAGGGCCCACACCACCGCCAGGCATTCCTTTTCGATGGCGGCATAGCTTACTTCCCTGGGTTGTAGTTTCCGACTTAAGTAAGCGACGGGATGCTCGCCGCCATCGGCCCCAACTTGGCTCAGCACTACTCCCAATCCAAACATAGAAGCATCTGTATGAACGAGAAAGCGTTTAGTTGGATCGGGAGCGGCCAGTACAGGGGCATGAATTAGGGCAGATTTCAGTTCTTGGAATGCCTTCTCACACTCTGGGCTCCAGGTCACTACTTTGGGTAAGTTCTTTTTGGTGAGGTCAGTAAGGGGCTTGGCTAGGGCACTATAATCAGGTACAAATTTACGGTAATACCCGGCGGTTCCTAGAAAAGCTAAAACCTGAGTGTAACGAAGCTGGGACACGCAGTCCAAAATCTCCGCTGGTATACGATAAAATACCCACGAGGCACTACAGTTTCACCATCCCCGACCTCCCATATTGGACGACACACAATTTGGGAGTCAAATGAATACTGACTTTATTTTGTTAGTGCAGAAATATTTATACATCTCTTCCCACAGGCAATCCACATCCCCCATATTTGGCTGCACAATACCCATAAAGAGAACAATAGGGGGGTCACACCTCCCTGGCAACTTTGATACAATCAGACATTGATTCAATTACACCTCTTTGTTCTTATCAGAGAATTAAAACACTTTGGCAAATGCAAGGATCCTTTACAACTTTCTTATCTCTTGAATCTCTGTAATAGGATTATCTATTAGCCTAGGTCTGCAAAAGTCTGGCTAATATTCTGCAGAGCATCAAACAGCAAACATATTGTAGGATCATATTTTAACCAAGAATTAAATAATCATAAAACAGGGTAAAACAGGGATGGGTTCCGCTACACACCTCCCCCGTGACCATAAGCCGGCATACACGGTCTGATCCCAACGGATCGGCCTGGGGATGTCCGGACAAAAGTATTTGTTGGTCAATTCTCTAGTTTGACAACCCATCAGCATTACTGCAATTCACATTTATTCACATTTCCCATATCCCCAGATAGCTGGGATCTGAGCGCACAAAACCACCGAATAGCGCTCAGATCCTCTTCACACAGTTCAATTGCCATGTAGCTAAAGTCTTTCCCATAGTCTTTCATTATATGAATGGGCTTCATGGCACAGTTATCTGGGGTATCATGGTTCACACAGGGCAAGTACAGAATGACCCCCCTGTATGTAAAGGGCCGGAATGAGTGACTTACACTCTGGTATGGCCGAACACTGGTTCCAAAGGGCAATATGTACCAGGGCCATAGTCGCAGGGCAGGAGGCTGGCAAACAGTCCTCTCCAAGCCAAGGTGGCGAAGGGCACTTCGTCACACATCTCTCTTTTGGGGGGAAGTCTAACCAGGTACCTGGATATTTTGCTGGGGTGATGGGGCAACACGCTGAGGGGACTTGAGGGGCAGAGGCCAGCGGCACTCTGCCCTGATGCCAGCTCTTCTGCTGGTATAACCTGCAGGACATCCTGCTCTGTACAAGCGACAAAGGGAGGGCAGAGGCCGACTGCACTGTGCCCCGCTGTCAGCTCTTCTGCTGGGGTACTTGGGACATATTTCGGCTCAGTAGCCAGGGAAACGTGGGGGTCAGTGGGGGTTAACATTTCCTCTGTTAACCCTGGGGCCACATTAGAAGTTAGCTGGGGAGGGGAATTTGTACTTACCCCCTCCTCCGGTTGTCCCAGTGACGGTAGTTGGGGATCTGGACAAGCTGTGGGCGCAGAGACCACGGTCCCATCTGCGCCGTCTGGGAGATTGGTGTCTCCCCTGGTTTGTGTAAACTGTCGCTGGGGGGGAAGGACGACACCTTCTGCCCCCTGTGTTTCACACTGCCGCTGGGGGTGAAGGACGACACCTTTGGCCCCCTGGGGTACCCACTGCCGCTGTGGAGGAAGGTCGACACCTTCTGCTCCCTGAGGTACACACTGCCGCTGGGGGGGAAGGACGACACCTTCTGCCCCCCTGGGGTTCACACTGCCGCTGAGGGGGAAGGACGACACCTTCTGCCCCCTGGGGTTCACACTGCCGCTGGGGGGAAAGGACGACACCTTCTGCCCCCTGGGGTTCACACTGCCGCTGGGGAGGAAGGACGACACCTTCTGCCCTCTGGGGTTCACACTGCCGCTGGGGGGGAAGGCCGACACCTTCAGCTCCCTGGGGTACACACTACCGCTGGGAAGGAAGGACGACACCTTCAGCTCCCTGGGGTACACACTGCCGCTGAGGGGGAAGGACAACACCTTCTGCCCCCTGGGGTTCACACTGCCGCTGGGGGGAAAGGACGACACCTTCTGCCCCCTGGGGTTCACACTGCCGCTGAGGGGGAAGGACGACACCTTCTGCCCCCTGGGGTTCACACTGCCGCTGGGGGGAAAGGACGACACCTTCTGCCCCCTGGGGTTCACACTGCCGCTGGGGAGGAAGGACGACACCTTCTGCCCCCTGGGGTTCACACTGCCGCTGGGGGGGAAGGCCGACACCTTCAGCTCCCTGGGGTACACACTGCCGCTGGGAAGGAAGGACGACACCTTCAGCTCCCTGGGGTACACACTGCCGCTGAGGGGGAAGGACGACACCTTCTGCCCCCTGGGGTTCACACTGCCGCTGGGGGGAAAGGACGACACCTTCTGCCCCCTGGGGTTCACACTGCCGCTGAGGGGGAAGGACGACACCTTCTGCCCCCTGGGGTTCACACTGCCGCTGGGGGGAAAGGACGACACCTTCTGCCCCCTGGGGTTCACACTGCCGCTGGGGAGGAAGGACGACACCTTCGGCTCCCTGGGGAACACACTGCCGCTGGGGAGGAAGGACGACACCTTCAGCTCCCTGGGATACACACTGCCGCTGGGGGGGAAGGACGACACCTTCAGCCCCCTGGGGTACACACTGCCGCTGGGGGATGGAATTAGTTGGAGTATTCCACGTGGAGCGGTTTCTGTTTCTGGGACAGTCTCTCTGCATGTGACCCTGCTGGTTACACGTGTGGCACCTGATGTACCATGCAGGGGTTTGGTAGTTCCCACCACCCGGACGCAGTGCTGGGGGGGGTTTAATGGTGGGAGGTGGGTTAGCAGCTCCCCAGATGGACCGCTCCCGTGCCCGCTGCTTTTCCATTATTGATTTGTGGACATCCGTCATTAACCATTCCAAGGTTTTCATGGGAAGCGTATCTGGGAAAAAGGCCAGTCTGCTTTGGAGTTCTCTTCCAAACTCATTCTGTGGGGTAATACGAGGTACTGTAACCATGAGTTCCTTTCTGTCTGCATCCCTGTAGTCCGCGGCCGCCTCCTCCTCCTTATGATGGAACGCTGTCTGAAAACTAGCCGGTTCCATCCTGCTGTAGCCAGGGGCGCTGTACGGATACTAGCGTTGCCCTCAATTTGTACTCCACGGAATGGTGTCTCCTGTAGCTGTCCTTCTGACCATGGGAAAAATCCCGCCACTTGCCAACAAATGTAACGAAGCTGGGACACGCAGTCCAAAATCTCCGCTGGTATACGATAAAATACCCACGAGGCACTACAGTTTCACCATCCCCGACCTCCCATATTGGACGACACACAATTTGGGAGTCAAATGAATACTGACTTTATTTTGTTAGTGCAGAAATATTTATACATCTCTTCCCACAGGCAATCCACATCCCCCATATTTGGCTGCACAATACCCATAAAGAGAACAATAGGGGGGTCACACCTCCCTGGCAACTTTGATACAATCAGACATTGATTCAATTACACCTCTTTGTTCTTATCAGAGAATTAAAACACTTTGGCAAATGCAAGGATCCTTTACAACTTTCTTATCTCTTGAATCTCTGTAATAGGATTATCTATTAGCCTAGGTCTGCAAAAGTCTGGCTAATATTCTGCAGAGCATCAAACAGCAAACATATTGTAGGATCATATTTTAACCAAGAATTAAATAATCATAAAACAGGGTAAAACAGGGATGGGTTCCGTTACACACCTCCCCCGTGACCATAAGCCGGCATACACGGTCTGATCCCAACGGATCTGCTTGGGGATGTCCGGAGGAGTGCTCACAGATCATTTCTCGAGTTCTGTCTGTCTGGACAACCCGTCGGCGTTACCATTTTGTTTCCCTGGGCGATACTGGATGGTGAAATCAAATGGTTGTAGTGCCAAACTCCATCTCAGTAGTCTAGCGTTGTCCCCTGACACCCGGTTTAGCCACACCAACGGGTTGTGATCTGTGAGCAAGGCAAATTGTTGGCCATATAAGTAGGGCTGTAGTTTCTTGAGGGCCCACACCACCGCCAGGCATTCCTTTTCGATGGCGGCATAGCTTACTTCCCTGGGTTGTAGTTTCCGACTTAAGTAAGCGACGGGATGCTCGCCGCCATCGGCCCCAACTTGGCTCAGCACTGCTCCCAATCCAAACATAGAAGCATCTGTATGAACGAGAAAGCGTTTAGTTGGATCGGGAGCGGCCAGTACAGGAGCATGAATTAGGGCAGATTTCAGTTCTTGGAATGCCTTCTCACACTCTGGGCTCCAGGTCACTACTTTGGGTAAGTTCTTTTTGGTGAGGTCAGTAAGGGGCTTGGCTAGGGCACTATAATTAGGTACAAATTTACAGTAATACCCGGCGGTTCCTAGAAAAGCTAAAACCTGAGTTTTCGTGCGAGGGGTTGGCCACTTAGCTACGGCCTCTATCTTAGCGGGTTCTGGCTTTTGCTGCCCACTGCCCACCCTGTGGCCTAAGTACTGCACTTCGGCCATCCCTACGTGGCACTTGCTGGGTTTTAACGTGAGACCTGCCTCCCTGATGCGGTCGAGGATGGCTCCTATATGGGTCAAGTGCTCGTCCCAGGAGTTGCTAAATATTGCTATGTCATCTAAATAGGCGCAAGCATACTCCTGGGATCCGTCCAGTAACCGGTCCACCATCCGCTGAAACGTAGCCGGCGCATTCTTCATCCCGAATGGCATCACCTTGAATTGGTATAGCCCAAACGGGGTGACGAATGCGGACTTTGGGATGGCATCCTCGGCTAGTGGGATCTGCCAGTACCCTTTGCACAAGTCTATTGTGGTGAGGTACTGGCCCCTGGCCATTTTATCTAATAGCTCATCGATTCGGGGCATGGGATAGGCATCTGAAATGGTTTTATCATTAAGTTTCCGGTAGTCGACGCAGAAGCGGGTGGTTCCGTCCCGCTTCGGTACCAGCACTACCGGAGAGGCCCATGGGCTATCTGAGTGTTCTATCACTCCTAGTTGTAACATTTCGTCAATCTCCTTCCGCATATGATCTTTTACGGATTCTGGTATGCGGTAGGGGGTTTGTCGAAGAGGGTGTTGCCCTGGGGTCTCTACCCTGTGGGTAGCCAGCGGGGTATACCCGGGCTGGTTGGAGAATGTATCCCCTTTTTCCCGGATAAGCTCTAATATTTGAGCTCGCTCTCTAGTGCTCAGCCTGTCTCCTAGCTGTACTTCCCCTAATTCTGTGTTGGCCCCCCCTTGGGCTAATAGGTCTGGTAGGGGTAGATTATCCGGGTCCTCAGCGGCCGAGGCACATATGGCAGTTACTTCTTCGGTCCGCTCGTGATAGGGTTTCAGCATGTTAACGTGGAGCATGCGTCTACCGCCTGCTCCTGTACATGGGGCAATTATATAGGTGGTGTCACATACCTGTTCCACCACCTTATAAGGGCCTTGCCAGGAGGCCTGCAGTTTGTCATTTTGAACTGGCTTCAAGATTAACACCTTTTGTCCTATTTGAAAACTGCGGTCTCTGGCTCCCTTATCGTACCATCTGCGCTGTCGTTGCTGGGCCGCCTGGAGATTAGACCGTACCGTCTGGATTAGGGTCTCCAAGCGTTCCCTGAACTCTAGTACATATGGGACGATAGGGGTACCGTTACTGGTGACCGTTCCCTCCCAGTGTTCCCTAATGAGGTCTAAGGGACCCCGCACTCTCCTTCCGAATAGTAATTCGAATGGCGAGAACCCCGTGGACTCCTGGGGTACCTCTCGGTACGCGAAGAGCAGATGGGGAAGAAACCTTTCCCAGTTCTTCTGGGTATCCATGAAGGTACGGAGCATTTGCTTTAATGTTCCGTTGAACCGTTCACAGAGCCCATTGGACTGGGGGTGATACGCTGAGTTTACAATAGGTTTCACCCCACATGTTCTCCATAACTGATGAGTGACTTCGGCCGTGAATTGGGTACCCCGATCTGAGATAATCTCTTTGGGGAACCCCATTCTAGAGAATATCCTGATTAGGGCATCTACTATAGTCTCCGCATGTATATTAGGGCTACGGCCTCTGGGTACCGGGTGGCATAGTCTACTACGGTTAGTATATACTTCTTCCCTGACGGGCTGGGTTTTGCTAGGGGTCCGATTATATCTACTGCCACTCTGCTGAAGGGCTCATCTATTATGGGTAGGGAGTGCATTTTTGCCTTGTACCGGTCCCCTCTCTTCCCTACTCTCTGGCATGTGTCACAAGTTTGGCAATACTGCCGAATATCTTTGGAGACCCCTGGCCAAAAGAAGTTTTGGGTCAAACGATGCTTCGTCCTACTGACGCCTAGATGTCCTGATAAAGGGATGTCATGGGCAATACGTAGTAATTCTTGCCTGTACTTTCGGGGCACGACTAATTGTGTGAGGGTCACGGGTACAGATCCTGCTACTACCTTCTCAGCATATCTATACAATAATCCTTTCTCCCAAGCGTATCTTTCCCCCTCCAACCCTGCCTGATTCTGTGTAACCCTATCCCGGTATACCTGCAGGGACGGGTCAGTGACTACTTCAGTACCAAATTCTAAGGGGGGAGCCCAGGGGATGAAAGGTGGGTCAGTACTATTACTTACCGGAGCCTCAGAGTGTTCAGAAGATGCGGTGGTGCGGGCCTGCTGCCGTGTTACCACGGGTAGCGCTTCCTGCGTGGGGTGCTGAGAAACAAAAGCGGAGGTCAGCTCCCCCAAGTCGTTACCCAGGATGACATCAGCTGGTAAGTCCTGCATGAGGCCCACTTCCACATTCCCTGACCCCGCTCCCCAATCCAAATGTACTTTAGCAGTGGGAATTTTGTAAATCGCCCCCCCCTGCCACCCGGACTGCCACATATTCTCCAGTGAGCTGGTGCTTGGGGGCTAGGTGATTGCGAACCAGGGTTATGGTGGCCCCAGAATCGCGCAGACCCTGAAGGAGTTTTCCCTCTACGTGTACCCCTTGGCGGTGTCCCTGTCGGTTGTCTGCAGCTGCTTGTACTGGGTTAACCTCGTGGAGGGTGCCCAAAGATTCTTCATTAGACTGGGTCCCGAAGAAAGGTTGTCGAGGCTCACCCTGGTAGCAGTGTACTGCTGCCCGGTTTGCAGGGAAATTGGTTGGAGTATTCCACGTGGAGCGGTTTCTGTTTCTGGGACAGTCTCTTTGCATGTGGCCCTGCTGGTTACACGTGTGGCACCTGATGAAAGATCGGGCATTGTTGTACCGTGGAGGGGTTTGGTAGTTCCCACCACCCGGACGCAGTGCTGGGGTGGGGTTAATGGTGGGCGGTCGGTTAGCAGCTCCCAAGATGGACCGTGCCTGTGCCTGCTGTGCCCTCCTGGCATCTTGGTACTCATCTGCCCACCTGGCCGCTTCAGTTAAGATGCGCGGTTTCCGATCTCTCAGCCAGTTTTGTAAATCCGGGGTTAACCCCTGGAAGAATTGCTCCAGTAGCAGTAATTGTAGCATGTCCTCCACTGTGGTTGCTTGTGCGGCTTGTACCCAACCTTTGCCCGCCCTAGTTAAGCGGTGCGCCCACTCCATGTGAGTATCTTTCTCTGTCTTTCGGCTTTCTCGGAACCGCTGCCGGTATGCCTCCGGGGTAATTGCGTACCTGTCCAGGATCGCCTGCTTTACTTTCTGGTAGTCTCTGCTATCCTCGTCTGGCATGGTGCGGTAGGCTTCTGCTGCCCGGCCCGCTAGCTTACTCACCAACAGGGTTACCTGGTCGGCGGCGTTGATCTCATGTAATTGGCATAATCTCTCAAAGTCATGCAAGTAGCCATCAATGTCTTCGGTCTCCACATAGTTTTTAAAAGCATGGTACGGGAGTTTAGGCTTCCCCGGTACTATGTGTGGTGTGATTAGGGACCCCTCTCTGGACCTCCAGTCTGCCCGCTGCTTTCCCATTATGTATTCGTGGACCTCTGACATAATCCTTTCCAAGGTTTCTGTGGGAGGCGTACCTGGGAAATGGGCCAGTCTGCATTGGAGTTCTCTTCCAAACTCATTCTGTGTGCTGTCCGTAAGAGGTGCTGCAGCAGCCGCCCGGTCTCCCTCCATGAGTTCAACAATAAGGGTAGCTTTGGTTTTATTGCTGGCAATAATTCCCCTTGCTTCCAATAGCTCTTTTAGCGTGGCCCGTTTCAACTTGGTATAGACTGTCTCCATTCACTATCCGTTCGGGTCTATTCACATACCCTTTCCTTTAGGTTCCATACGAAATAGCAAATTTCCCAAATGGCTGTAACTGCCGAACAACGGTCTGCTGTGAGGTTTGAATCCCGTCGCTGCCATCAAATGTAACGGAGCTGGAACACGCAGCCCAAAATCTCCGCTGGTATACGATAAAATACCCACGAGGCACTACAGTTTCACCATCCCCGACCTCCCATATTGGACGACACACAATTTGGGAGTCAAATGAATACTCACTTTATTTTGTTATTGCAGAAATATTTATACCCATCTCTTCCCACAGGCAATCCACATCCCCCATATTTGGCTGCACAATACCCATAAAGAGAACAATAGGTGGGTCACACCTCCCTGGCAACTTTGATACAATCAGACATTGATTCAATTACACTTCTTTGTTCTTATCTGAGAAAGGAAGTCTATTGTATAGTGTTTTCATTATCTTATGCGGAGTCGCTGTAACGAGATTATCTCCCATGCCAAGTAGCTGTAAATGTTTGGGACAATATTCTGCAGAGCATCAACCAACATACATATATTAGGATCATATTTTAACCATAATAATCATAAAACAGGGTAAAACAGTGATGGGTTCCGTTACACCCTGTATTACTCAGTACTGTATACACTGCCTCCTCTGTGTGTGTATATTATCCTGTATTACTCAGTACTGTATACACTGCCTCCTCTGTGTGTGTATATTCTCCTGTATTACTCAGTACTGTATACACTGCCTCCTCGGTGTGTGTATATTCCCCTGTATTACTCAGTACTGTATACACTGCCTCCTCTGTGTGTGTATATTCTCCTGTATTACTCAGTACTGTATACACTGCCTCCTCTGTGTGTGTATATTCTCCTGTATTACTCAGTACTGTATACACTGCCTCCTCTGTGTGTGTATATTCTCCTGTATTACTCAGTACTGTATACACTGCCTCATCTGTGTGTGTATATTCCCCTGTATTACTCAGTACTGTATACACTGCCTCCTCTGTGTGTGTATATTCTCCTGTATTACTCAGTACTGTATACACGGCCTCCTCTGTGTGTATATTCCCCTGTATTACTCAGTACTGTATACACTGCCTCCTCTGTGTGTGTATATTCCCCTGTATTACTCAGTACTGTATACACTGCCTCCTCTGTGTGTGTATATTCCTCTGTATTACTCAGTACTGTATACACTGCCTCCTCTGTGTGTGTATATTCTCCTGTATTACTCAGTACTGTATACACTGCCTCCTCTGTGTGTGTATATTCCCCTGTATTACTCAGTACTGTATACACTGACTCCTCTGTGTGTGTATATTCTCCTGTATTACTCAGTACTGTATACACTGCCTCCTCTGTGAGTGTATATTCTCCTGTATTACTCAGTACTGTATACTCTGCCTCCTCTGTGTGTGTATATTCGCCTGTATTACTCAGTACAGTATACACTGCCTCCTCGGTGTGTGTATATTCCCCTGTATTACTCAGTACTGTATACACTGCCTCCTCTGTGTGTGTATATTCCCCTGTATTACTCAGTACTGTATACACTGCCTCCTCTGTCTGTGTATATTCTCCTGTATTACTCAGTACTGTATACACTGTCTCCTCTGTGTGTGTATATTCCCTGTATTACTCAGTACTGTATACACTGCCTCCTCTGTGTGTGTATATTCCCCTGTATTACTCAGTACTGTATACACTGTCTCCTCTGTGTGTGTATATTCTCCTGTATTACTTAGTACTGTATACACTGCCTCCTCTGTGTGTGTATATTCTCCTGTATTACTCAGTACTGTATACACTGCCTCCTCTGTGTGTGTATATTCCCCTGTATTACTCAGTACTGTATACACTGCCTCCTCTGTGTGTGTATATTCCCCTGTATTACTTAGTACTGTATACACTGCCTCCTCTGTGTGTGTATATTCCCATGTATTACTCAGTACTGTATACACTGCCTCCTCTGTGTGTATATATTCTCCTGTATTACTCAGTACTGTATACACTGCCTCCTCTGTGTGTGTATATTCTCCTGTATTACTCAGTACTGTATACACTGCCTCCTCTGTGTGTGTATATTCTCCTGTATTACTCAGTACTGTATACACTGCCTCCTCTGTGTGTATATATTCTCCTGTATTACTCAGTACTGTATACACTGCCTCCTCTGTGTGTGTATATTCTCCTGTATTACTCAGTACTGTATACACTGCCTCCTCTGTGTGTGTATATTATCCTGTATTACTCAGTACTGTATACACTGCCTCCTCTGTGTGTGTATATTCTCCTGTATTACTCAGTACTGTATACACTGCCTCCTCTGTGAGTGTATATTCTCCTGTATTACTCAGTACTGTATACTCTGCCTCCTCTGTGTGTGTATATTCGCCTGTATTACTCAGTACAGTATACACTGCCTCCTCGGTGTGTGTATATTCCCCTGTATTACTCAGTACTGTATACACTGCCTCCTCTGTGTGTGTATATTCCCCTGTATTACTCAGTACTGTATACACTGCCTCCTCTGTCTGTGTATATTCTCCTGTATTACTCAGTACTGTATACACTGTCTCCTCTGTGTGTGTATATTCCCTGTATTACTCAGTACTGTATACACTGCCTCCTCTGTGTGTGTATATTCCCCTGTATTACTCAGTACTGTATACACTGTCTCCTCTGTGTGTGTATATTCTCCTGTATTACTTAGTACTGTATACACTGCCTCCTCTGTGTGTGTATATTCTCCTGTATTACTCAGTACTGTATACACTGCCTCCTCGGTGTGTGTATATTCCCCTGTATTACTCAGTACTGTATACACTGCCTCCTCTGTGTGTGTATATTCCCCTGTATTACTTAGTACTGTATACACTGCCTCCTCTGTGTGTGTATATTCCCATGTATTACTCAGTACTGTATACACTGCCTCCTCTGTGTGTATATATTCTCCTGTATTACTCAGTACTGTATACACTGCCTCCTCTGTGTGTGTATATTCTCCTGTATTACTCAGTACTGTATACACTGCCTCCTCTGTGTGTGTATATTCTCCTGTATTACTCAGTACTGTATACACTGCCTCCTCTGTGTGTATATATTCTCCTGTATTACTCAGTACTGTATACACTGCCTCCTCTGTGTGTGTATATTCTCCTGTATTACTCAGTACTGTATACACTGCCTCCTCTGTGTGTGTATATTATCCTGTATTACTCAGTACTGTATACACTGCCTCCTCTGTGTGTGTATATTCTCCTGTATTACTCAGTACTGTATACACTGCCTCCTCTGTGTGTGTATATTCTCCTGTATTACTCAGTACTGTATACACTGTCTCCTCTGTGTGTGTATATTCTCCTGTATTACTCAGTACTGTATACACTGTCTCCTCTGTGTGTGTATATTCTCCTGTATTACTCAGTGCTGTATACACTGCCTCCTCTGTGTGTCTATATTCCCTGTATTACTCAGTACTGTATACACTGTCTCCTCTGTGTGTATATTCTCCTGTATTACTCAGTACTGTATACACTGTCTCCTCTGTGTGTGTATATTCCCCTGTATTACTCAGTACTGTATACACTGCCTCCTCTGTGTGTGTATATTCTCCTGTATTACTCAGTACTGTATACACTGTCTCCTCTGTGTGTGTATATTCTCCTGTATTACTCAGTACTGTATACACTGCCTCCTCTGTGTGTGTATATTCTCCTGTATTACTCAGTACTGTATACACTGTCTCCTCTGTGTGTGTATATTCTCCTGTATTACTCAGTACTGTATACACTGCCTCCTCGGTGTGTGTATATTCCCCTGTATTACTCAGTACTGTATACACTGCCTCCTCTGTGTGTGTATATTCCCCTGTATTACTCAGTACTGTATACACTGCCTCCTCTGTCTGTGTATATTCTCCTGTATTACTCAGTACTGTATACACTGTCTCCTCTGTGTGTGTATATTCCCTGTATTACTCAGTACTGTATACACTGCCTCCTCTGTGTGTGTATATTCCCCTGTATTACTCAGTACTGTATACACTGTCTCCTCTGTGTGTGTATATTCTCCTGTATTACTTAGTACTGTATACACTGCCTCCTCTGTGTGTGTATATTCTCCTGTATTACTCAGTACTGTATACACTGCTTCTTCTGTGTGTGTATATTCTCCTGTATTACTCAGTACTGTATACACTGCCTCCTCTGTGTGTGTATATTCCCCTGTATTACTCAGTACTGTATACACTGCCTCCTCGGTGTGTGTATATTCCCCTGTGTAGCGGAACCCATCACTGTTTTAAACTGTTTTATGATTATTATGGTTAAAATATGATCCTACTATATGTATGTTGGTTGATGTTCTACAGAATATATTGGCTCAGAATATTAGCCAGACTTTTGCAGACCTAGGCTAATAGATAATCCTGTTACAGAGATTCAAGAGATAAGAAAGTTGTAAAGGATCCTTGCATTTTCCAAAGTGTTTTCATTCTCTGATAAGAATGATCTAATTAATGTCTGATTGTATCCAAGTTGCCAGGGAGGTGTGACTCACCTATTGTCCTATATGTGTATTGTGTGGGGGATATGTGCAATGTCTGTGTGTTATGTGTAAAAACATACTTTTACTAACTTTTGAACCCCTGGTCTGATTCATGCCATTTTTGTATATGTTGTTCCCCTGGGTGAGAGATATTGAATGGTGTGGGACTTAAAGGTGTACCCCCTGTATTTGGGGTACATCCAGAATGTGGTTAAAATTGTGTTTGGTTTAATTGTGTTACCTGTTATCTGAGGGGAGGAGACGTGGGGGTTGAACCATGCAGATAGTTGGCTGTTGTGATAATTATGTGGGTGTAGCCCTTCAGAGGGCAACATTGCATAAAAGGAGATCCCCTGTCATTAAAGATATAGTTCTACTTGACCCTTCAAAACGTAGCCTCGTCTCGTTATTTGAGGGGATCGCGATATACTGGGGATTGCTATGCTTTTGCATACTCCCTTGAGCTGTAACTACTAAACGCTTGTTCCTGATGTACTATCCTTGGAGTCTGTGGTGGTTTTGGTGTCCGGTGCAGTGTTTGTAGGCCTCGACGCAAGCTAGGACGCGTCTATCAACGGAGGTACCCGGTCGGGGTGCCAGTAGATCCGTTACACCCTGTATTACTCAGTACTGTATACACTGCCTCCTCTGTGTGTGTATATTCCCCTGTATTACTTAGTACTGTATACACTGCCTCCTCTGTGTGTGTATATTCCCATGTATTACTCAGTGTAGCGGAACCCATCACTGTTTTACCCTGTTTTATGATTATTCTTGGTTAAAATATGATCCTACAATATGTATGCTGGTTGATGCTCTGCAGAATATTAGCCAGACTTTTGCAGACCTAGGCTAATAGATAATCCTATTACAGAGATTCAAGAGATAAGAAAGTTGTAAAGGATCCTTGCATTTTCCAAAGTGTTTTAATTCTCTGATAAGAACAAAGAGGTGTAATTGAATCAGTGTCTGATTGTATCAAAGTTGCCAGGGAGGTGTGACCCCCCTATTGTTCTCTTTGTGTGTATTGTGTGTAGCCAAATATGGGCATGTGTATTGCCTGTGGCCAAAGAGATGTATATATAGTTCTGCAATAACAAAATAAAGTCAGTATTCATTTGACTCCCAAATTGTGTGTCGTCCAATATGGGAGGTCGGGAATGGTGAAACTGTAGTGCCTCGTGGGTATTTTATCGTATACCAGCGGAGATTTTGGACTGCGTGTCCCAGCTCCGTTACATTTGTTGGCAAGTGGCGGGATTGTTCCCACGGTCAGAAGGACAGCTACAGGAGACACCATTCCGTGGAGTACAAATTGAGGGCAACGCTAGTATCCGTACAGCGCCCCTGGCTACAGCAGGATGGAACCGGCTAGTTTTCAGACAGCGTTCCATCATGAGGAGGAGGAGGCGGCCGCGGACTTCAGGGATGCAGACAGAAAGGAACTCATGGTTACAGTACCTCGTATTACCCCACAGAATGAGTTTGGAAGAGAACTCCAAAGCAGACTGGCCTTTTTCCCAGATACGCTTCCCATGAAAACCTTGGAATGGTTAATGACAGATGTCCACAAATCCATAATGGAAAAGCAGCGGGCACGGGAGCGGTCCATCTGGGGAGCTGCTAACCCACCTCCCACCATTAAACCCCCCCCAGCACTGCGTCCGGGTGGTGGGAACTACCAAACCCCCCCACGGTACATCAGGTGCCACACGTGTAACCAGCAGGGTCACATGCAGAGAGACTGTCTCAGAAACAGAAACCGCTTCACGTGGAATACTCCAACTAATTCCACCTCCCAGCAGCAGTGTGTACCCCAGGGAGCTGAAGGTGTCGTCCTTCCTCCCCAGCGGCAGTGTGTTCCCCAGGGAGCCGAAGGTGTCGTCCTTCCTCCCCAGCGGCAGTGTGAACCCCAGGGGGCAGAAGGTGTCGTCCTTTCCCCCCAGCGGCAGTGTGAACCCCAGGGGGCAGAAGGTGTCGTCCTTCCCCCTCAGCGGCAGTGTGTACCCCAGGGGGCAGAAGGTGTCGTCCTTTCCCCCCAGCGGCAGTGTGAACCCCAGGGGGCAGAAGGTGTCGTCCTTCCCCCTCAGCGGCAGTGTGAACCCCAGGGGGCAGAAGGTGTCGTCCTTTCCCCCCAGCGGCAGTGTGAACCCCAGGGGGCAGAAGGTGTCGTCCTTTCCCCCCAGCGGCAGTGTGAACCCCAGGGGGCAGAAGGTGTCGTCCTTTCCCCCCAGCGGCAGTGTGAACCCCAGGGGGCAGAAGGTGTCGTCCTTTCCCCCCAGCGGCAGTGTGAACCCCAGGGGGCAGAAGGTGTCGTCCTTCCCCCCCAGCGGCAGTGTGAACCCCAAGGGGCAGAAGGTGTCGTCCTTTCCCCCCAGCGGGAGTGTGAACCCCAGGGGGCAGAAGGTGTCGTCCTTCCCACTCAGCGGCAGTGTGAACCCCAGGGGGCAGAAGGTGTCGTCCTTTCCCCCCAGCGGCAGTGTGAACCCCAGGGGGCAGAAGGTGTCGTCCTTTCCCCCCAGCGGCAGTGTGAACCCCAGGGGGCAGAAGGTGTCGTCCTTCCCCCCCAGCGGCAGTGTGTACCCCAGGGAGCAGAAGGTGTCGACCTTCCTCCACAGCGGCAGTGGGTACCCCAGGGGGCCAAAGGTGTCGTCCTTCCCCCCCAGCGGCAGTGTGAAACACAGGGGGCAGAAGGTGTCATCCTTCCCCCCCAGCGACAGTTTACCCTAACCAGGGGAGACACCAATCTCCCAGACGGCGCAGATGGGACCGTGGTCTCTGCGCCCACAGCTTGTCCAGATCCCCAACTACCGTCACTGGGACAACCGGAGGAGGGGGTAAGTACAAACTCCCCTCCCCAGCTAACTTCTAATGTGGCCCCAGGGTTAACAGAGGAAATGTTAACCCCCACTGACCCCCACGTTTCCCTGGCTACTGAGCCGGAATATGTCCCAAGTACCCCAGCAGAAGAGCTGACAGCGGGGCAGAGTGCAGTTGGCCTCTGCCCTCCCTTTGTCCCTGGTACAGAGCAGGAGGTCCTGCAGGTTATACCAGCAGAAGAGCTGGCATCAGGGCAGAGTGCCGCTGGCCTCTGCCCCTCAAGTCCCCTCAGCGTGTTGCACCATCACCCCAGCGAAATATCCAGGTGCCTGGTTAGACTTCCCCCCAAAGGAGAGATGTGTGACGAAGTGCCCTTCGCCACTTTGGCTTGGAGAGGACTGTTTGCCAGCCTCCTGCCCTGCGACTATGGCCCTGGTACATATTGCCCTTTGGAACCAGTGTTCGGCCATACCAGAGTGTAAGTCACTCATTCTGGCCCTTTACATACAGGGGGGTCATTCTGTACTTGCCCTGTGTGAACCATGATACCCCAGATAACTGTGCCCTGAAGCCCATTCATATAATGAAAGACTATGGGAAAGACTTTAGCTACATGGCAATTGAACGGTGTGAAGAGGATCTGAGCGCTATTCGGTGGTTTTGTGCGCTCAGATCCCAGCTATCTGGGGATATGGGAAATGTGAGTAAATGTGAATTGCAGTAATGCTGATGGGTTGTCAAACTAGAGAATTGACCAACAAATACTTTTGTCCGGACATCCCCAGGCCGATCCGTTGGGATCAGACCGTGTATGCCGGCTTATGGTCACGGGGGAGGTGTGTAGCGGAACCCATCACTGTTTTACCCTGTTTTATGATTATTCTTGGTTAAAATATGATCCTACAATATGTATGCTGGTTGATGCTCTGCAGAATATTAGCCAGACTTTTGCAGACCTAGGCTAATAGATAATCCTATTACAGAGATTCAAGAGATAAGAAAGTTGTAAAGGATCCTTGCATTTTCCAAAGTGTTTTAATTCTCTGATAAGAACAAAGAGGTGTAATTGAATCAGTGTCTGATTGTATCAAAGTTGCCAGGGAGGTGTGACCCCCCTATTGTTCTCTTTGTGTGTATTGTGTGTAGCCAAATATGGGCATGTGTATTGCCTGTGGCCAAAGAGATGTATATATAGTTCTGCAATAACAAAATAAAGTCAGTATTCATTTGACTCCCAAATTGTGTGTCGTCCAATATGGGAGGTCGGGAATGGTGAAACTGTAGTGCCTCGTGGGTATTTTATCGTATACCAGCGGAGATTTTGGACTGCGTGTCCCAGCTCCGTTACTGCCACCAAATGTAACGGAGCAGGAACACGCAGTCCAAAATCTCCGCTGGTATACGATAAAATACCCACGAGGCACTACAGTTTCACCATCCCCGACCTCCCATATTGGACGACACACAATTTGGGAGTCAAATGAATACTGACTTAATTTTGTTATTGCAGAACTATATATACATCTCTTTGGCCACAGGCAATACACATGCCCATATTTGGCTACACACAATACACACAAAGAGAACAATAGGGGGGTCACACCTCCCTGGCAACTTTGATACAATCAGACACTGATTCAATTACACCTCTTTGTTCTTAATAGAGAATTAAAACACTTTGGAAAATGCAAGGATCCTTTACAACTTTCTTATCTCTTGAATCTCTGTAATAGGATTATCTATTAGCCTAGGTCTGCAAAAGTCTGGCTAATATTCTGCAGAGCATCAACCAGCATACATATTGTAGGATCATATTTTAACCAAGAATAATCATAAAACAGGGTAAAACAGTGATGGGTTCCGCTACACTCAGTACTGTATACACTGCCTCCTCTGTGTGTATATATTCTCCTGTATTACTCAGTACTGTATACACTGCCTCCTCTGTGTGTGTATATTCTCCTGTATTACTCAGTACTGTATACACTGCCTCCTCTGTGTGTGTATATTCCCCTGTATTACTCAGTACTGTATACACTGTCTCCTCTGTGTGTGTATATTCTCCTGTATTACTCAGTACTGTATACAGTGCCTCCTCTGTGTGTGTATATTCTCCTGTATTACTCAGTACTGTATACACTGCCTCCTCTGTGTGTTTATTCCCCTGTATTACTCAGTACTGTATACACTTCCTCCTCTTAGTGTATATATTCTCCTGTATTACTCAGTACTGTATACACTGCCTCCTCTGTGTGTGTATATACTCCTGTATTACTCAGTACTGTATACACTACCTCCTCTGTGTGTGTATATTCCTCTGCATTACTCAGTACTGTATACACTGCCTCCTCTGGGTGTATATTCTCCTGTATTACTCAGTACTGTATACACTGCCTCCTCTGTGTGTGTATATTCCCCTGTTGTAACGGAGCTGGAACACGCAGTCCAAAATCTCCGCTGGTATACGGTAAAATACCCACGAGGCACTACAGTTTCACCATCCCCGACCTCCCATATTGGACGACACACAATTTGGGAGTCAAATGAATACTGACTTTATTTTGTTATTGCAGAAATATATATACATCTCTTTGGCCACAGGCAATACACATGCCCATATTTGGCTACACACAATACACATAAAGAGAACAATAGGGGGGTCACACCTCCCTGGCACCTTTGATACAATCAGACATTGATTCAATTACACTTCTTTGTTCTTATCAGAGAATGAAAACACTTTGGAAAATGCAAGGATCCTTTACAACTTTCTTATCTCTTGAATCTCTGTAATAGGATTATCTATTAGCCTAGGTCTGCAAAAGTCTGGCTAATATTCTGAGCCAATATATTCTGTAGAACATAAAACAACATATCTACAGTACAGCAATGTGATCATATTTTAACCAAGAATTAAATAATCATAAAACAGGGTAAAACAGTGATGGGTTCCGCTACACACCTCCCCCGTGACCATAAGCCGGCATACACGGTCTGATCCCAACGGATCGGCCTGGAAATGTCCGGACAAAAGTATTTGTTGGTCAATTCTCTAGTTTGACAACCCATCAGCATTACTGCAATTCACATTTTCTCACATTTCTATATCCCCAGATAGCTGGGATCTGAGCGCATAAAACCACCGAATAGCGCTCAGATCCTCTTCACCACAGTTCAATTGCCATGTAGCTAAAGTCTTTCCCATAGTCTTTCATTATATGAATGGGCTTCATGGCACAGTTATCTGGGGTATCATGGTTCACACAGGGCAAGTACAGAATGACCCCCCTGTATGTAAAGGGCCAGAATGAGTGACTTACACTCTGGTATGGCCGAACACTGGTTCCAAAGGGCATTATGTACCAGGGCCATAGTCGCAGGGCAGGAGGCTGGCAAACAGTCCTCTCCAAGCCAAAGTGGCGAAGGGCACTTCGTCACACATCTCCCCTTTGGGGGGAAGTCTAACCAGGTACCTGGATATTTTGCTGTGGTGATGGGGCAACACTCTGAGGGGACTTGAGGGGGCAGAGGGCCAGCGGCACTCTGCCCTGATGCCAGCTCTTCTGCTGGTATAACCTGCAGGACATCCTGCTCTGTACAAGGGACAAAGGGAGGGGCAGAGGCCAGCGGCACTCTGCCCCGCTGTCAGCTCTTCTGCTGGGGGTACTTGGGACATATTCCGGCTCAGTAGCCAGGGAAACGGTGGGGGGTCAGTGGGGGTTAATACATTTCCTCTGTTAACCCTGGGGCCACATTAGAAAGTTAGCTTGGGGAGGGAATTGTACTTACCCCCCTCCTCCGGTTTGTCCCAGTGACGGTAGTTGGGGATCTGGACAAGCTGTGGGCGCAGAGACCACGGTCCCATCTGCGCCGTCTGGGAGATTGGTATCTCCCCTGGTTAGGGTAAACTGTCGCTGGGGGGAAAGGACGACACCTTCTGCCCCCTGGGATACACACTGCCACTGGGGAGGAAGGACGACACCTTCTGCCCGCTGGGGTTCACACTGCCGCTGAGGGGGAAGGCCGACACCTTCAGCTCCCTGGGGTACACACTGCCGCTGGGAAGGAATGACGACAATTTCAGCTCCCTGGGGTACACACTGCCGCTGAGGGGGAAGGACGACACCTTCTGCCCCCTGGGGTTCACACTCAGGCCGCTGGGGGAAAGGGACGACACCTTCTGCCCCCTGGGGTTCACACTGCCGCTGAGGGGGAAGGACGACACCTTCTGCCCCCTGGGGTTCACACTGCCGCTGGGGAGGAAGGACGACACCTTCAGCTCCCTGGGGTACACACTGCTGCTGAGGGGGAAGGACGACACCTTCTGCCCCCTGGGGTTCACACTGGCGCTGGGGGGATAGGACGGACACCTTCTGCCCCCAGGGGTTCACACTGCCGCTGGGGGGGAAGGGACGACACCTTCGGCCCCCTGGGGGTACACCACTGCTGCTGGGGAGGAAGGACGACACCTTCAGCTCCCTGGGGGTACACACTGTCGCTGGGGGGGAAGGACGACACCTTCGGCCCCCTGGGGTACACACTGCTGCTGGGAGGTGGAATTAGTTTGGAGTATTCCACGTGGAGCGTTTCTGTTTCTGGGACAGTCTCTCTGCATGTGACCCTGCTGGTTACACGTGTGGCACCTGATGTACCGTGGAGGGGTTTGGTAGTTCCCACCACCCGGACGCAGTGCTGGGGGGGGGGTTTAATGGTGGGAGGTGGGTTAGCAGCTCCCAAGAATGGACCGCTCCCGTGCCCGCTGCTTTTCCATTAGGATTTTGTGGACATCTGTCATTAACCATTCCAAGGTTTTCATGGGAAGCGTACCTGGGGAAAAAGGCCAGTCTGCTTTGAAGTTCTCTTCCAAACTCATTCTGTGGGGTAATACGAGGTACTGTAACCATGAGTTCCTTTCTGTCTGCATCCCTGTAGTCCGCGGCCGCCTCCTCCTCCTCATGATGGAACGCTGTCTGAAAACTAGCCGGTTTCCATCCTACTGTAGGCCAGGGGCGCTGTACGGATACTAGCGTTGCCCTCAATTTGTACTCCACGGAATGGTGTCTCCTGTAGCTGTCCTTCTGACCCGTGGGAAACAATCCCGTCACTTGCCAACAAAATGAACGGAGCTGGAACACGCAGTCCAAAATCTCCGCTGGTATACGGTAAAATATCCAAGAAGCACTACAGTTTCACCATTCCCGACCTCCATATTGGACGACACACAATTTGGGAGTCAAATGAATACTGACTTTATTTTGTTATTGCAGAAATATATATACATCTCTTTGGCCACAGCAATACACATGCCCATATTTTGGCTACACACAATACACATAAGAGAACAATAGGGGGCCACACCTCCCTGGAAACTTTGATACAATCAGACATTGATTCAATTACACTTCTTTGTTCTTATCAGAATGAAAACACTTTGGAAAATGCAAGGATCCTTACAACTTCTTATCTCTTCAATCTCTGTAATAGGATTATCTATTTAGCCTAGGTCTGCAAAAGTCTGGCTAATATTCTGAGCCAATATATTCTGTAGAACATAAAACAACATATCTACAGTACAGCAATGTGATCATATTTTAACCAAGAATTAAATAATCATAAAACAGGGTAAAACAGTGTTGGGTTCCGCTACAATTACTCAGTACTGTATACACTGCCTCCTCTGTGTGTGTATATTCCCCTGTATTACTCAGTACTGTATACACTGCCTCCTCTGTGTGGTAATTCCCCTTGTATTACTCAGTACTGTATACACTGCCTCCTATGTGTGTGGTATATTCCCCTGTTATTACTCAGTAATGTATACACTGCCTCCTCTGTGTGTATATTCTCCTGTATTACTCAGTACTGTATACACTGCCTCCTCTGTGTGTGTATATTCTCCTGTATTACTCAGTACTGTATACACTGCCTCCTCTGTGTGTATATTCCTCTGTATTACTCAGTACTGTATACGCTGCCTCCTCTGTGTGTGTATATTCTCCTGTATTACTCAGTACTGTATACACTGCCTCCTCTCTGTGTGTATATTCCCCTGTATTACTCAGTGCTGTATACACTGCCTCCTCTGTGTGTGTATGTAGCGGAACCCATCACTGTTTTAAACTGTTTTATGATTATTATGGTTAAAATATGATCCTACTATATATATGTTGGTTGATGTTCTACAGAATATATTGGCTCAGAATATTAGCCAGACTTTTGCAGACCTAGGCTAATAGATAAACCTGTTACAGAGAATCAAGAGATAAGAAAGTTGGTAAAGGATCCTTGAATTTCCAAAGTGTTTTCATTCTCTGATAAGAACAAAGAAGCATGATCTAATTAATGTACTGATTGTATCCAAGTTGCCAGGGAGGTGTGACTCACCTATTGTCCTATATGTGTATTGTATGGGGGATATGTGCAATGTCTGTGTGTTATGTGTAAAAACATACTTTTACTAACTTTTGAACCCCTGGTCTGATTCATGCCATTTTTGTATATGTTGTTCCCCTGGGTGAGAGCTTTTTAACGGTGCTGGACTTAAAGGTGTACCCCCTGTATTTGGTGGTACATCCAGAATGTGGTTAAAATTGTGTCTGTTTTAATTGGTGTTACCTGTTATCTGAAGGGAGGAGACGTGGGGGTTGAACCATGTATATAATTGGCTGTTGTGATAATTATGTGGGTGTAGCCCTTCAGAGGGCACATTGCATAAAAGGAGATTCCCTGTCAGTAAAATATAGTTCCTCTTGACCCTTCAAAACGTAGCCTTGTCTCGTTATTTGAGGGGATCGCTATATCATACTGGGGATTGCTATGCTTCTGCATACTCCCTTGAGCTGTAACTACTGAACGCTGTTCCTGATGTACTATCCTTGGAGTCTGTGATGGTTTGGTTGTCCCGGTGCGGTGCTTGTAGGCCATCGACGCAAGCTAGGACGCGTCCATCACGGAGGTACCCCGGTCGGGGTGCCATAGATCCGTTACATTGGCTGGCAGTGGTGGGAGGTCGTCCTAGGTAAGAGGAAAAGCAGCTCGGGAAGACACCGGTAACATTTTGGAGTTACAAATAAGGGCAACGCTAGTATCCGTACAGCGCCCCCTGGCTACAGCAGGATGGAACCGGCTAGTTTATCAGACAGCGTTCCATGATGAGGAAGGGAGGCGGCCGCGGACTACAGGGATGCAGACAGAAAGGAACTCTGGTATGATGCCCTGGAAGATGCCCAATGGCGGCGAGGTGAGAGTCTCCCCAGTGATGAGCAGCGGCTACAGAAGCGTGTTGGCGATGCGGAGTATCTATTGGGAGAGCAGCCCCTGGATGAGTGGGTGACAAGACTAGAGACCCTGGTATGGCGAGAGATCTGGCTAGACAACGCATACCAGGCCCTCTGGTGGCATACCGTTCGACTTACCCCCTGGACGTCTGAACACGACTGTAACGGAGCTGGGACACGCAGTCCAAAATCTCCGCTGGTATACGATAAAATACCCACGAGGCACTACAGTTTCACCATTCCCGACCTCCCATATTGGACGACACACAATTTGGAGTCAAATGAATACTGACTTTATTTTGTTATTGCAGAAATAATTATAGATCTCTTCCACAGGCAATCCACATCCCCCATATTTGGCTGCACAATACCCATAAAGAGAACAATAGGTGGGTCACACCTCCCTGGCAACTTTGATACAATCAGACATTGATTCAATTACACCTCTTTGTTCTTATCAGAGTAAAACACTTTGGAAAATGCAAGGATCCTTACAACTTTCTTATCTCTTGAATCTCTGTAATAGGATTATACTATTAGCCTAGGTCTGCAAAAGTCTGGCTAATATTCTGCAGAGCATCAAACAGCAAACATATTGTAGGATTCATATTTTAACCAAGAATTAAATAATCATAAAACAGGGTAAAAC
>JAPZIH010001155.1:0-56682 GCA_027410445.1 Discoglossus pictus
AATATATATGTGCGTATATATCAAGGCCAGGAGTGTGTCTGTTCTGTAATATATATGTGTGTATATATCGAGGCCAGGAGTGCGTCTGTTCTGTAATATATATGTGTGTATATATTGAGGCCAGGAGTGTGTCTGTTCTGTAATATATACGTGTGTATAGAGCGAGGCCAGGAGTGTGTCTGTTCTGTAATATATATGTGTGTATATATCAAGGCCAGGAGTGTGTTTGTTCTGTAATATATATGTAATGATATAGGAATCACAAAGTTGTGGAGACCAGTAGCCAAGGTCAGCAATAATCCGGTTCAGCAACTTGTAGGTTAAACAGGAACAAGATTTTATTGAAGGGATCAGGAACCAACAATAATCTGGCAAGGATACAGAGACAGGAAGTGCCTTATATAGGCCAAGAACCAGACAGCTGACCAGACACAGCTAAAGAGAGTTGTCACTGATTTCATTGCTTTTAGAGTCAAGGTATCAGATCTCAGGCAAATCTGCAAGAGGCAGGCTGGCGCACCGGTAGGGAAGAGGTCCAGCAACATGCAAACCAGGGTTCGAATCCCTGCAGAGTCAATTCTTCACATTACCCCCGCCTCTATAGGTGCAGCCTCTGGATGCCCTATTACCTGGTTTAGCAGGGTACTGCACATGAATAGACCGAAGTAGATCAGGAGCGTGAATATTGTCCACTGGTTCCCACGAACTCTCCTCCTCACCATAGCCTTTCCAGCGAACCAGATACTGAAGTTTGATCCGGGATTCAAGAATTTTGTCCACTTCGTACTCATCCTCACCATCCACGAGGACTGGAGGTGGGGCAGGTAGGGCTCGGCCAGGGAAAGTATTTTCATGAACAGGTTTAAGCAGTGCAACGTGAAACACTGGATGTATTTTCATGAAATTCGGCAGTTGCAAACGGAAGGTGACAGCATTGATCTGAGCAATGATCTCAAAAGGTCCCATGAACCTTTGACCCAATTTATGAGAAGGAATCCGAAGCTTAAGATTCTTTGTTGACAGCCACACCTTGTCACCAACGCGATAAATTGGGGCCTCCTTTCTATGCCTATCAGCAGCTCTTTTGTAACATTCCTGAGCCTCCAAAAGAGTCTCTTTCAACAGTGCTTGGGAATCACGTAAGGCGGTTAGCGGGTCAGTGACAGCAGGAATGGAAGTAGTGATTGGGAGACTGACTAGAAAGGTCGGATGGTAACCATAGTTGGCAAAAAATGGGCTCAAAGAAGTGGAGCAGTGTTGGGCATTGTTATAGGCAAACTCCACCGTGGGTAGAAAATCCAGCCAGTCATCCTGCAGGTAACTAATATAGCACCGCAAATATTGCTCCAAAGTCTGGTTGGTTCGCTCAGTCTGTCCATTACTTTGCGGATGAAAAGCTGACAACAGATTTACATTAATACCTAGATTAGAACAAAAATGTTTCCAAAAAGGAGACGTAAACTGCACTCCCCTGTCAGAAACGACTTCATCAGGCACTCCATGCAAGCAAAACATTTCCCGAATAACCAGGTCAGCCGTCTGTTTAGCTGAAGGGAGACCACGAGCTGGTATGAAATGACCCATCTTAGTTAACCTGTCCACAACAACAAGAATGGTAGTGTATTCCTTAGAGGGAGGTAGTTCCACAATAAAGTCCATGGATATAGATCCCCAGGGACGATGAGGAATCGGAAGAGGCTGAAGCAAGCCAACAGGGGATGAGCGAGGAGTCTTATGTCTGGCACACACATCACAAGAGGACACATACTTCTTAACATCCTCATGATACTTCGGCCACCAAAAGGATCGGGCAAGTAGGTCTTGCATCTTTCGGATTCCTGGATGACCTGCTGGTTTTGAGTCATGGTAGAGACGTAAAAGGTCCAGTCGCACTGACTCCGGAGCAAACAGACGTCGTTGAAAAATCCAAAACCCATTAAGCATCGTCATATGGAGATCACGAGGAGGATCACGAAGAACTGGGTCTTCAGCGTAGCCCTTTTTAATGCGAGACATCAGATCAGAAGGAAAAGCAACTCCTATAAATATATCCTCCGGCAAGATGGTGGTCTTGGTTACGGCAGCATGGAGGGGGTCAGCTATTCTAGACAAGGCATCCGCCTTACCATTCTTGGAGCCAGGACGGTATGTAACCAAAAAATTAAACCTTGAGAAGAATAGGGACCAGCGTGCTTGTCTGGCTGACAGTCTCTTAGCTGATCGAATACATTCCAGATTTTTGTGATCTGTGAGGACAGTAATTGGATGGGTAGCTCCCTCCAAGAGATGTCTACATTCGGTGAAGGCAGCTTTTATAGCCAATAGTTCTTTATTCCCTATGTCATAATTTCTTTCTGCTGGGACCATCTGGCGGGAATAGAAGGCACACGGATGTAACAGCATCTTAGGTCCAGTCCTTTGAGACAGTATAGCACCAACAGCTGAATCAGAAGCATCAACTTCCACAATAAATGATAATTCTGGCTGAGGATGTACCAGGACGGGGGCAGATGTAAACAGAGTCTTTAATCGGGAAAATGCGGTATCAGCCTTATCGGACCACTAAAAAGGAGTCCCCTTACGTGTGAGTTCAGTGATCGGTGTAATAACAGCAGAGAAATTCTTAATGAAACGCCTGTAAAAATTGGCAAACCCCACAAATCTCTGGACATCTTTTTCATTCTTGGGGATGGGCCAGTCCAGCACAGCTTTAATTTTTGCGTCCATAGTTAAACCTTTAGGAGTTATGACATACCCCAGGAATTGAATTTCTGTTTGTTCAAACTCACATTTTTCTAGTTTAATGTATAGGTGGTGGGTACGAAGGCGCTCCAGAACTATACGGACCTGTTTTCTGTGGTTTTCAAGACTATCAGAGAATATTAGGATATCATCCAAATATGCCACAACAAACTGATCCAGGAGATCTCGTAGTACATCATTGATAAGATGCTGGAAAGTTGCAGGGGCATTACAAAGCCCAAATGGCATTACTAGATATTCGTAATGCCCGTACCTGGTTCTGAAAGCTGTTTTCCATTCATCATTTGGTCTTATGCGAACCAGATTATATGCCCCCCGAAGATCAAGCTTTGTAAATATTTTAGCTGAGCGAAGTCTCTCCAAAAGTTCAGGAATGAGAGGCAAGGGGTAGCGGTTTTTAACAGTGATGTTATTAATGTCCCTGTAATCAACGCATGGCCGTAGGCTGCCATCTTTCTTCTCTACAAAGAATATAGGAGCTCCTGCTGGGGAAGTAGATGGTCGAATAAAACCTTTGGCAAGATTTTCTTGTATGTATTCACGAAGAGCTTTCAATTCAGGTTCAGAAAGGGAATATATACGGCCAAATGGGATAGCAGCCCCAGGCAACAGCTCTATTGGGCAATCATTAGGCCTGTGGGGTGGAAGCTGATCAGCATTCTTCTTATCACAGACATCTGCAAAATCCCGATATTGTAGAGGAAGCTTAGTCAAGTTTGTAGCAACCATTTCATTAATTGTTGTGGCAACAGGTGTTACCTTAGTGGGTTGACAATTCATTAAGCAGTGTTCTGAAGGAAAGGACAAAGTTCTGATCTTCCAATCAATCTGTGGGTTATGCAGAGCAAGCCAAGGTACCCCCAAAATCACTGGAAACTGTGTTGAGGAAATTAGGTGGAAAGATATAGTCTCATGGTGATTCACTTCCAGAGTCAACTTTAAGGGCACAGTCTCATGTGTAACCGGGCCCGACGTAAGTGGAGAACCGTCCACTGTCTCCATTAACACAGGTGAAGAATTAGGGATAGACTGAATTCCATTTCCTGCTGCAAATTTAATGTCCATAAAGTTTCCGCCTGCTCCAGAATCTTTCATAGCCGTAGTTGAAATTTTATGATCACCACATTGCAACGTGATAGGCACCACAAAATGAGGATGTTGAGTCAACATACCCTCTTCACCATGAGCCAGAGAAAACAAGGGTTGTGTGACAGAATCCAGTTGATCTGCAATCTGGGATTGGTGTCGAATCTGTGCGCCCTCAGCAGCCATAGCTATTGTTCTTTTGGATTTGCTAGGGCAATTGATGGCATAGTGCCCTGCACTACCACAATACAGGCATAAATTGTGAGTGCGTCGCCACTGTTTTCCTCATTGGATAATGGCCCTCTTATTAGATTTACCTGCATAGCCTCAGGCTCAGAGTCTGAAGGTGTTTGTGGGGTTGGAGTAGAAATTCTTGAATAGAAATAGGAGTAGTACTTGGTCTAAAAGAGCCCTGTCTTTCCAGTCTTCTTTCAGAAAGTCTCCAATCGATACGGATAGCCAAACGCACGAATGCATCAAAGTCAGCAGGAAGATCAACACAAGCTAGCTCATCTTTTATAGCTTCTGAGAGACCTTTTCTGAAGTGGAACCTCTGAGCTGATTGGTTCCAGGTAGTATCAGCAACCCACTGTCTGAATTCAGCAGCATATTCAGCCACTGAGCGCCTCCCTTGATGCAAATGAAGGAGAGTGGCTTCTGCTGTAGCACATCGATTGGGGTCATCAAAAACCAGGCACATGGCCTCAAGAAAGTCATTTAGATTACCCAAGACTGGACTGTCCTGTTCCAGAAGAGGGGAGCCCCAAGCCAGGGCTTCATCTTTGAATAGTGAAAAAATAAATCCCACCTTCTCTCTTTCAGATGGAAATTGGTGAGGTAACATCATGAAGTGCAAACGGCATTGATTTAGGAAACCCCTAAATTTTTTGCGATCTCCTCCAAACTTTTCTGGCAGGGGCAAGCGGGCATCTTGTGCAGGTGTAACAGTAGCAGCTGAAACATCACGTGCCCTGAAGCTGGTGTACTCACTGTGCATTGACTGAAATTTATTTTGCAGTTCAGCTACCTGGTCCTGCAGCACTTGGATGGTCTGTGCCTGGGTATGCACAGTTCTTGCAGTAAAAGCAACCTGCTGGGCCAATGCAGAATCTGTCCCGGCGGTCTCCATGAAAGGGCCAGATTATTCTGTAATGATATAGGAATCACAAAGTTGTGGAGACCAGTAGCCAAGGTCAGCAATAATCCGGTTCAGCAACTTGTAGGTTAAACAGGAACAAGCTTTTATTGAAGGGATCAGGAACCAACAATAATCTGGCAAGGATACAGAGACAGGAAGTGCCTTATATAGGCCAAGAACCAGGCAGCTGACCAGCCACAAGAGAGTTGTCACTGATTTCATTTCTTTTAGAGTCAAGGTATCAGATCTCAGGCAAATCTGCAAGAGGCAGGCTGGCGTACCGGTAGGGAAGAGGTCCAGCAACATGCAAACCAGGGTTCGAATCCCTGCAGAGTCAATTCTTCACAATATATGTGTGTATATATTGAGGGCAGGAGTGTGTCTGTTCTGTAATATATATGTGTGTAGAGAGAGAGGCCAGGAGTGTGTCTGTTCTGTAATATTGATTGGCATGTTGCCTAAGTCATTACCCCCCGCGTGAACAAACAGCACCTCGGGCCGCTCAAACATTCTGGCATACCCCATTTTATGCTCCACCAGCTTGTGCCACTTAAGACCTCTAACCCCCAACAACCGTAGAGACACCCGATCTAAAGGGAATCCCAGCTGCAAACCTCCATCCTTGATCCCAGCCTCCTTCCTGGTCCAGTAAATATAAGAGTGACCCGTGAGCCACACACGCCAAGGGGAACCAGTTCGCTAACCTGAAAAGCCCCAAAGAAAGCGAGCGAAAATGCCAGGAGTTTGTTGGTTCTGTAATATATATGTGTATAGAGCGAGGCCAGGAGTGTGTGTTTTCTATAGTATATAGGTGTCTATAGAGCAAGGCCAGGAGTGTGTCTGTTCTGTAATATATATTGGTCTATAGAGCGAGACCAGGAGTGTGTCTGTTCTGTAATATATATGTGTCTATACAGGGAGGCCAGCAGTGTGTCTGTTCTGTAATATATATGTGTGTATATATCAAGGCCAAGAGTGTGTCTGTTCTGTAATATATATGTGTGTTTATATCAAGGCCAAGAGTGTGTCTGTTCTGTAATATATATGTGTGTAAAGAGAGAGGCCAGGAGTGTGTCTGTTCTGTAATATATATGTGTGTATATATAGAGGCCAGGAGTGTGTCTGTTCTGTAATATATTTGTGTTTATATATCGAGGCCAGGAGTGTGTCTGTTCTGTAATATATATGTGTGTAAAGAGAGAGACCAGGAGTGTGTCTGTTCTGTAATATATATGTGTGTAAAGAGAGAGACCAGGAGTGTGTCTGTTCTGTAATATATATGTGTGTAAAGAGAGAGACCAGGAGTGTGTCTGTTCTGTAATATATATGTGTGTATAGAGAGAGGCCAGGAGTGTGTTTGTTCTATAATATATATGTGTGTAAAGAGAGAGACCAGGAGTGTATCTGTGTCTATAGAGAGAGGCAAAAATCACATACGAAGATACTTCAACTGAAATTTTGAATACCAATGTAAACTGTTTATTACTCCCAACCTACTATGTTTTCTACACTCTTGTTTTCTCTGTATTTGTTCACTATTTTTTCCAGATGTGTCCCCACCCATTGAATGTCCTCCAGATGTCGGGTTTCCACATGGTTTGGCATCACTGACTAATGAGCTGAAAGAGGGCAGCACCGTACGTTTCATGTGCCCTACTGGCAAGTACCCATGGCCGGTCAGCAGTCGGACATGCCTCTCAACGGGTCAGTGGAGTGATATGAAGTCAAGCACTGGGAGGAAATATACAAAAATTACTTGTAGCGGTAAGTAGTGGTTACTCAGTGCCAGGGAGGGAGAGATTGAGTGATCTCCTAATGGCAGAGAAGAAAAACCTGAGATATATCCTACTACTAGGGAGTGGGAGACTGAGTTATATCTTAATGTTAGGGGGGGGGGGCTGAGTTATCTCTTAGTACCAGGAAGGGGGAGACTAAGTTATCTTTTGGTGCCAGAGAGGAGGAGACTGCTCTATCTGTCCCTGCCAAGGAGTAGGAGACTAAGCTATTTCAGTGCCAGGGTGGAGAAGACTGAGATACCTCTCAGTGCCAGGGGGCTGAACTATCTCTCAGTACCAGGGAGGGGGAACTAAGCTCTCTCATTGCTAGGGTGTGGGAGACTGAGATACCTCTCAGTGCCAGGGGGCTGAACTATCTCTCAGTACCAGGGAGGGGGGACTAAGCTCTCTCAGTGCTAGGGTGTGGGAGACTGAGCTACCTCTCAGTGCCAGGGAGGGGAGATTGATCTATCTCTCATTGCCAGGGGCAGACTGAGGTATCTCTCAGAGCCAGGTAGAGGGTAGACTGGACTATCTCTCAGTACCAGGGAGGGGGAGACTAAGCTATCTCTTAGTGCCAGGGAGGGGGAGACCAAGCTATCTCTCAGTGCCAGGGAGGGGGAGACTGAACTATCTCTCAGTACCAGCGAGGGGTAGACTAAGCTATCTCTCAGTGCCAGGGAGGGGCAGACTGAGGTATCTCTCAGAGCCAGGTAGAGGGTAGACTGGACTATCTCTCAGTACCAAGGAGGGGGAGACTAAGCTATCTCTTAGTGCCAGGGAGGGGGAGACCAAGCTATCTCTCAGTGCCAGGGAGGGGGAGACTGAACTATCTCTCAGTACCAGGGAGGGGTAGACTAAGCTATCTCTCAGTGCTAGGGTGTGGGGGACTGAGCTACCTCTCAATGCCAGGGAGGGGGAGACCGAGCTACCTCTCAGTGCCAGGGAGGGGGAGACTAATCTATCTCTCAGTGCCACCGAGGGGCAGACCGAGCTATCTCTGTGTCAGGTAGAAGGGAAACTGGGCTATCTCTAAGTGCTATGGAGGACTAAGCTAACTCTCACTCCCAGTGAGGGGGAGACTGAGCCAACTCTCAGTCCCTGAAAGGCGGAGACTGAGCTAACTCTCAGTTCCAGGGAGGGGGAGACTCAGCCAACTCTCAGTCCCAGGGAGGGGGAGACTGAGCCAACTCTTAGTCCCAGGGAGGGGGAGACTGAGCTAACTCTCTGTCCCAGTGAGGGGGAGACAGCCAACCCTAAGTCCCAGAAAGGCAGAGAGTGAGCTAACTCTCAGTCCCAGGGAGGGGGAGACTGAGCCAACTCTCAGTCCCAGGGAGGGGGAGACTGAGCCAACTCTTAGTAACACGGAGGGGGAGACTGAGCTAACTCTCAGTCCACAGGGAGGGGGAGACTGAGCTAACTCTCGGTCCCAGGGAGGGGGAGACTGAGCCAACTCTCAGTCCCAGGGAGGGGGAGACTGAGCCAACTCTCAGTCCCAGGGAGGGGGAGACTGAGCCAACTCTCAGTCCCAGGGAGGAGGAGACTGAGCCAACTCTCAGTCCCAGGGAGGGGGAGACTGAGCCAACTCTCAGTCCCAGGGAGGGGGAGACTGAGCCAACTCTCAGTCCCAGGGAGGGGGAGACTGAGCCAACTCTCAGTCCCAGGGAGCGGGAGACTGAGCCATCTCTCAGTCCCAGTGAGGGAGAGACTGAACTTCTTTTTTTTTTGCCTCGAGATATGAGATGTCCCCCTCCGATGATGTTTGATAATGGAGAGTACTACCCCAGGGGCAATAAGTTTGTCTATGGAGATAATATCACCTTCATTTGTAATGACGGGTACACTTTGCGTGGGTCCAAGGAAAGAACCTGTAGGAAAAACGCCAGGTGGAGTGGAGAAACTGCTGTGTGTGACGACCAAGGTAAGAGGAGTAAATGAGACAAAGAAAAACCCATGAAATATAAAGTATATAGGAACAGGGAAGACATAGATAGTTGACTTGATCCTTCATTCACTATAACAGTGTTTCTCCACAGACGGTCCCTGAGACATACCTTCTGGCCATCAGTATGAAAGATAGTTATAGACGGATTATTGATGAACATATCTGCAGTTAAAATGCCTTTTATCCATATAAGTGCATAATTAAATGAATATCAAGTGTGCTAAATGCAGCATCAACCTGTCCAAAAGGATCTGTATCTCAAAGATGGTCCTCACATCCATGTTACTACTAGGAATATCATAGTTCTAACTATGAAGATCTTTTTTTGAGAGTGTGATATATTTTACTTTTTAATAGCTTATCTAGACTTGCCATAGCTTTCCATTGGAGTTACAGTACATTTAAATGTCCCTAGACCAAAAAGTTGAGGGCCACTGCTTTACAGTTCTGCTAAGTGGAAAGCATATATAGATACAAAGAAACTGGAGGAATGAAGGTGGGATTGAAACTATTTCTAAAGAGAGTGATGTGAAAGAAAGAGAAAGGAGAGAACAAAGAGGAAAAAATAGACTGGATGGAAAATTGGGAACTTGAGACTTGGGTCCAAAAAAATGGGTGATTGGTCAACTTTAACTTCTTTGCTTTTCAGTATTTTCTTACGGTGGGAGTACAGAGAACAGTATGGTGGAGAGATAGGAAGTGAATAGAAGAGAGAGATAGAAAAAGAATGGGAAATCAGAAAAGAGAGAGGAGGGAGAAAGAGAAAAGTGAGGAGTGCATAGAGGAGTTATTCAGGAGCACGGAGATAGAGAGGAAAGGTTGGATCGAATGTTGGACAGTAATATTCAAATGGAGGGCGATAGAGGAATGAGAACTGGAAAATGGGCAGAGCTGGATTTCTCATTAGGCCAACTAGGCAGCCGCCTAGGAGCACTGCCCTGTGAAGGGTATCTAATTCTACACTTCAAAATGTTCCTTGGCATAAAAAAAGGAGGGAGGAAGATGCTGTTAGTTAGGGGTGCCAGAGATGTAAATCCGGCTCTGACAATGGGAAAATAGGTTATGGAGCAAATTACCGTAAATTTGAAAATGTACTAGAGAGATTATTTCTTACCTGATTTACTGCTATCTTGTGTCCATGGCTGACTCCTAGGATGTCAACTTATGTGTGGCGCCATCAGGGCATTAAACGTTGCATAGAATTTGCCCCTCTCAACCCTGTCCTGTTGGAATAGGCTGATTTTTTTTGCCTTTGGCCAGTGTTTTGCATAATGCCATAATTTCCTGTATTTTTATGTTGAGCGACATCTTACGGAGCACCGAATCACCTTGATCTGCTCTGCCATAATGGAAATTCAACCTTGCATGGTTGTGAAGGTCAAGAGGAAAGAGGGAGATACAAAGTGTCATAGTGTTGTTTGTTACACCTCAACTTACAGCTGGTTTTTGCCCTGACCCTGGGGTGCCCATTGGAGCTCTGAAGACTGGCATTCGATATGACTTGGATGAATCAGTGAGATACGAATGTTCTCAGGATCTAATACTGATGGGGTCAGAACGTAGGAAATGCCTAGACAATGGACGATGGAGTGGGACTGAGGTTAGCTGTCAATGTGAGTGGTGTAACAAAGAGTGGATACCCTAACCTTCACTAATGCATTTCACCCTAGCATTTGTCATATTTTCTCCTTTACTTTTTTTCTATTTCAGATTCTTACTCCTTTGATCTCCCTGAGGATGTTAGTGAACAATTTAAAACCTCAATTTCTGGATTTCTGAAAACAGAAGCGAAGGATGAAACTAAAAGTAACCCCTATAAATTGAATGTGATAATAGTTATATTTTCAAGAAACAGTTAAATTGTGATAGAGCAGATTCATTATCATAGAAGAACTCAAATGGAAAGGCAAAATAAGGTGACAAACAAAACAGGTCAAGATTGGTTACAGACAAAAAATGCACACGATCAGGTACAATAGCAATAATAGGACATAGAGAGGGCTATATGTAGAAGGTAACACATAAGAATGATTCTGTATATAGGCATGAAGAGCAGAGGCTGAAAGGGCTTTTTTGAGTTTTATTGTTGATGTTGAGTTGTTCTATCGTGTCCAACTCTTCATGACCGCAGCACATGAGGCACATCTGTCAGCAACTCCATCAAGCTCATGTTCATTGCTGCAATAACTACTTCTAACCACCTCCACCAATGCCATCCTCATCTTTGTGTGCCCTTACATTTTTCCCAGCATCAGGGTCTTCTATAGGTAATCCTGTCTATTCATGATATGGCCAAAATATGTGAGCTTTATGCTCATGATCAAACTTTCCAGTGAACAGTTTGACATTATTTCCTGTAGTATTGATTGAATGGATCTTCTTGTAGTCCAAGGAATTCTAAGCAGTTTTCTCCAACACCACAAAGTGCCAATTCTACTTAGCTCAGCCTTCTTTATGGTCCAGCTCTCACATCTGTATGTTACTACTGGGAATACCTTAGTTCTAACTATGTGAACCTTTATTGTAATGTGTAATATATTTTCTTGTTAATAGTTTGCCCAGACTTTCCATATCTTTCCTGTGAATTTACTGTGTGCTAATAGTCCTGACAGCAGAAATAGCGCCAAATGAATGGAATAAAATCCAGCTGCCCACACTCCAAGTACCATAGGCGTAGGAACTCCCTCAGATTATATGAGAAGTGTGTATAGAAGTGTGTATACAATAGCAATGCCCAATGAAGGAGAGAGATCACAGCGTGAATCAGCGCCAACAACACTCCAAATAAGTACTACTTTTAGCATAATCTACAGAAGAGGGTGTTCACTCTGGCATCATGGATCCTCCTTATAGAGGTGGTATTTTGATTCTTGACACCTATATATAAATTAGTAGTTTTTACAGATGTATGGATCATGCACATGGTGCTGGTCAACATTTCTTACGAACACAGTTATCTTTCACACACAATATTGTTTATGCACATGACTATTTCTCAAATAAAAAGCTATGTTTATCAACTTATTCTGTCCTTATATTCATGACTATCTTTTGCAGAGACACTTGGCCGCACAATAAATGTAAAAAAGGATGGTATCTTGAATGTCTACATCCTCCTGGACGCTTCTGGTAGTGTTGGTGAAGTCAACTTTGACACCTTTATAGGCTGTACAAAAGATATCGTTATGGGGGTATGCTAGTTAGTTTGTTCATGCTTTATTGTACTTTTTATGTATCTGTCTCATCCTATATTTAATTACCTTTTAATATCTTTGTAAATCTTCTCTTTATTTTAGTGCCTGTTGGTTTATCCCTCATCATCTCTCTCCTTGCATCTTTTTACATCTATCGCTCTATGTCTCTATTTCTCTATGTCAAGGGGCTGTTCTAGTCACCCATAGATGTTGGTATGTCCAAACACTTTTGCATTATTCTCTCTCTATTCATAAATTCAACTCAATCTCCACCACTCTCCAGATGCCAAGATCTCAATTGCTTCCAATATCCAAACTCTTTACTTGGCATCCGGTATTTGACTCATTTTTCTTGACCCCATATGCCACACATGATAATCAATAAGTCACCAATCATCCACAAACTTACTCTACTCCCCCTACGAGGCTATGTCCAACATCATCTGGACATATAAGCCATCAATCACCACCCAATCCAGTACAGGCACTACTACTGTCACAAACTTATTTTGGGGTCAGGATAGAACTTCTGTGAAACCACCAACCAACAGCCCTTAAAGGTCTCAAATGCCTCTAAGAGGACTTATCAATGACATTTCACCTAACTTGGCTTTTAGATACTTGTGGAAAATGTATCATGTTAAATTCCACAGACATTAGGCCTGTTTGTAATTTGCTCATCTACAGTATATGTACCAGGTAAGAAGGCCCCCATCGCTCTGATTAGTCCAGGGATTATGGACAGCGATCAACTACAAAGCCGTCACCCAGAAAGCCACCGGATGAGCTCAGAACATTTAGAGGAGGAAAATGTAATTTGGAGCTATGCTTCCGGGCCATTTGCTGACCCACAGCCACTTAGTCAGGCTTTCTGGCAACCTGAAAGGGTGAGAGAGAGCTGTGGAAAGGCAGAAAAACCTCTCCCACTTCCATCAGCTCCCATAGAGTGGGGAAGTAAACCTGCAAGTGGACAGAGGATGCCCGGCAAGTCCTCTCAGGAGCCTGGACCCAAGCCCTCACCTCAAATGAGCAGCCTGGTCCCTACAGAATAATGGAGAGAATCACTGGATTCAGAGCAACTTGGCTCCAGGACTATCTGTGGGCCCATGTAGACAGACCTATAATTCTCTGGGGTTAATACTATATGGGCCAGGGTGGATTAGGACTACCCTGACCATTACCTGGACTGGCATGGTCTAGACAGACTGTGACATCAACATTTTTAGATCTTCTCTGACCTTTGCATTAAGTGAACTGTGAATTGATCAAGAGGAAGGCTAACAAAAAAACATAGAAACAATTGAATAGCAAATTAGCTTTCAACCTCACTTACGGTCTCCCTGCCTCTCCCCCTGCGCCCATTGCGGCCCTCACCTGTCCCCCTTTGGCGTATTGCAAGCCTAACGGGATTAACCGTCGCCATTTTTTTTCCTGCCGTTTTCTTTTCAATGAGCGCAGGGGGAGAGGCAGGGAGCCCGTAAGTAAGGTTGCAAGCAAATTTGCTATTCAGTTGGCATCTTTTTGCGGCCTCCGAACGGCTTCCGGGTTACAGGCTAGGAAAAATATGGCTGCGGTTAAACCCCTAACTTTCTTTCAAGGCTGTAACTCGACTTTACCGTCACCATTTTTTTTTTCAAGCCTGTAACTCGGAAACCGCTTGGGGGCCACAAAAAGATGCCAATTGAATAGCAAATTAGCTTGCAACCTCACTTACTGAGCCTATTGCGGGCCTCGCGATGAGCGCCTTCGGTGCTCATTGCGAGCCTCTCCCAGTTCTACCTCATGGGCTTTGACTCACTGTAACTTTGCCAGCGTTACAGACAAACTCGCAATTGCGACAACTATATAAAGTACATGATTGGTTAAACTCGTTCATAGCTTAATCATCCATCTCTCAATTTGTTGCCCTTCTATGAGCTAACTTTACTTCTACAGTGTCCTTTTTTTTTAAAGTGGTGTCAACAAGTGTACACCATATTATACCTGGTAATTTTAAAGGGACTTTTAATTAGGCAACTTAATTAATTCCTCAGTGCAATTGTCATAGAAAATGTACATATCACTTACATCTAATACTCACATTCTGGATGCCATGTTTCACAGTTGTGGCCTAAGGCTTCACTCACAGGGAGGCTTCAGATTCTAATAGCATGAAGGCCAACCCTTCAGGTGTGTCCTTAGGTTAAAGCTGTAAAACATGGCACCCTACATGAGTGAGATTGGGATCAAAAGAGGAAGTTCTAGAAGGTTACAATCTGTAACGCTGGGGTCTTCTCAGAAGTAAGTGAAGTGTACATTTTTGTATGAAACCCTACATGAGCAAGAACAGCAACAAAAGGGGAGGTTCCAGAAGGTGAGAATCTTCTATTCTGGGTTAAGTTTATATTTTATATGGCAAATATGTTAAGGAGGATAAAATTAATTAAGTCATCAAGTTCAAACATTAATATGAAACAAAATTGTACATAACATAAAAACATAAAATAAACAATGCATAAAGAGTTCCTGTAAATTAACATTCATATAATTCTTTTTTGTTCCCTTATCTTTTCGGTTTCTATATTATTCCCTACCTCCCTCATTGTTCCCTTCTTTCTCTCACCTCTTTCACAGCTCTTCAAGTTTGATATGAAGATTCAGTTTGGAATTATTTCCTATGCAACAAACTACAGTGTAATAATTGAGTCTACGGACGCTGATTCTGATGATGAGAACATTGTTATGGAGAAAATTGATGAGAAACTGAAATACAAAGGTGTGTATCACAGCTGCCTAACAACCACTATGGTTAATATACTCAATTGTCCAGAAAACTTGGTGGTAGTAGTGGGATTTTACTAATGTTGATGTACATTTAATAAACACGTGAGAGAGTTTCAAGAAAATGTCCCATCACTCATACTCCCACCTCAGTCCCTCATGTCCTTCTATTAGATGTCCCTGATAAAAGATTGGTAAGTTTTGGTCACTAACTACCCTGAACTTAAATCACAGAATACATACCCATGATATAAGCACCTACTAACTGTCCCTTATAGTGCTACTTGTACACATAATTCGAATTTCACTACTAACTAATTACACATGATGGCAACCAAGGTTCTTCTTTAGGTTCTAGATATTGGTTCTCTGCCATATAATAATTATCACTCTTTCTCTAGAACACAAAGATAAATCTGGAACAAATACTAAAGGTGCTCTTCTTAAAGTTTATGACATGATGTCATTGCAAAGAGATAAGTATAAGGATGATACTGAGTGGAATTCAATTCAACATGTTATCATACTACTCACAGATGGTAGGTATCACAATGCTTTGCAATTTCAGATTTGGATATTTACTTTTTTTTCAGATCATAACTGGGGGGGGGGGGGGATTGAAATATCAGAATTAAGCAATCTATGCTGTATTGACTAGAAAAATCAAGACTGAGACAAAAGGGCCCAAGACACATGACTACAGAATCCAGACTACATATAAAGTATAAACCAGAGTGAGGTCAGGGCCCCAAATTCATTGGAAATCTAGAGAATCCGAACTACAGCTAATAGAATGCATTGGAAATCCAGAACCAGAGAGAGATCAGCGTACATTGCAAATTCAGATCCAGAAAGAGATTGGGACTACATGGACCAGAATGCATTGCAAATTCAGATCCATAGAAAGATCGAAGCTTCACAGACTAGGATTAATTGCAGATCCAGAACCAGAGAGAGAGAGAGAGATCAGGGTTACAGAGAGAGCAGAAGAACAGGGGACAGAATTAATTGAAAATCCAGAGCCAGAGAGATAGCATTGCCAGAGACCAGTTTACAATGTACATCCAAAACCAGAGAGAGGGCAGGACAATCTGGTCCAGTATGCTTTGTAAATCCAGAACCAGTGAATGATCAGGGCTGCACGATCCAGAATGCATTGCAAAGCCAGAACAAAAGAGAGATAAGGACTGCAAGGACCAGAATGCATTGCATGGTACTTTGGACAAGACAATAGCCAGGGTAAAATCTGTTTCAGCACATTGTTGACTTCCTACTATGAGGAGCACGGTGGAGGGATCCTTCAATGGTGCCAGCTGCACAGTTCCAGTATGATGAAAGATCTTGATAGAAAGGTGCCTCAAAATAAAAATTAAAAAGGTCATAACATGTTGTCACTTTTTCTCTGTTTCTAGGCAAATCAAACAGTGGAGGGCGTCCTGTTGACGCAATAAAACGAATAAAGGTATTCTTAGACATCAAAAACAACAGAGAAGATTATCTGGGTGAGAACACACACAAAACACATCTTGATAATTTTCCACTTCTCTTCATTCTTTTCTCTTTCATGTAACTTTCTTTGTTTCTATGTAATTCACTACCTCTGTTTTCTTGCTCATTCCTTTCTTTCTCACTTATCTCTCTATTATCCATTCTCAATTGCTCCCCATTATCAATTAAAATATCTCTCCGTTACCCCTTCTCAATGGCTTACTATCCACTCCACACTGTTGATTTGTTTTCAACAATTTTCACATTTCATGTTCCTTTCGATTATGTCTTGGCATCCCTCATACATTCAGTCTTTCCTACTTTTTCTCTCTCTTTCCTCAAACTCTCCTTCGTTCTGTCTTTGCCATGTTTCTTTCTCAAGAATTTTAACCTTCTCTTACCATTTCATTTTCTTGGTCTCTCCTTAGATGTCTACGCTTTTGGAATTGGGGCTGAAGATGTAGATAAGACAGAATTGAGTGATATTGCATCTCAGAAAGACAATGAGCAGCATGTGTTTATCTTAAATAGTGTAGATGATATGAAGGATGTGTTCAAAAAGATATTGAGTAAGTCCTCCTTTGTTACCTTATCCACTTTTATTTGGGTCTTTGCTCTCTATTCCTTCATAGAACCTGTACAACCCAACATGCATTCCCACTTTTGTTGTCACGAGGTACCTTATGTTGAGTTGATTTGTACTTGACATTCATTGAGGTATCTTGTTGTTTGGTTAAGTTGACTTTGAGATTACTTTTAACTGTTGAGCTGAGCGTTAGTTTACTTGTGTTAAGTTGTCTTTTACTTGATTTTGTTAAAGGGACAGTTTTTTTTTTTTTCTTTTATATACATTTTTAACTACATTTATTTAACTTATTTTATTCTCTCAATGTAATTATAATATAACATTCAAGGTTCACTTTACTTCATGGGGCCAACAGGCTAACAGCCTGTCTGCTTCTGAAATGATTCCCTTTCTTTTTTTGTAGCTGGCTTATGTGCATTTGACTTGCATTTGGCTTTACTTGTGTTGAGTTGAATTTATGTGAATTTGTTGAGTTGACTAGAACTTGGCTTATAGTTCATTTGATTTTTAATTGGCTTAATTAGCAATGTAATCTCCTTACATTAAATCCTCTTAAATCTTTCCCCCACCTTACACTTAATCTCATTTTACCTGTGTCCAAGCTAGAAGTGCTGAAGCAGAAGATGGAACTTTCACAAAAAATAAGATTTTTTTCTAAAAATGTTATGCCTATGGCTTACCCAGTTACCAATGTTGTTAGTTTGCTAAACAGTTCATAAATATATGATGTTGTTTCTAGACTACATTGAGTCTTAAAATTGACTTCCAACTGAGCTGCAGCTAATAGTATTAAGTCAAATTTTGTTGTTTGTTTTATGTTTATCTATACCTACCTTGTATTGAGTTTTATGTAGATGACATTTTTTTAGTTGTGAAGGATAGTCTTTTGTTTACTCTGCATATCGATTTTAATCCTTACATGGCTAATGTTAAACATTTTTTACTTGTTGGTTTGGGTTGAGCTGTCTTGAGTAGACCTGTTTCAGAGGTGATTTTGATGATGTAATGACTGCGAATTGACTTGTGTTGATTTGAGTTGACTTGTAGCTTACTAGGTCAACTGTCACAGTCTGCTACATTTTTAGGTTTGAAAACTAGACTAATCCTACACAGCAGATCGGAAGTCTGCTGTATCCCCACTAACAGGATGTAGACCAAGGCTAGGACAAGTTCCACCAATATTACCAACACAAGGACCAGTTACTGTAGTCTGGTCAAGTTACCAATTGTAACCTGAATCAAAGGCATGGCCAGCATGGATAGTCCTAGGACCATCAATGGATAGTCTTAGGTAAACACAGATTAGTCCAGTCACAAGGGTCCAATACCTATGCCGCATGGGGCTCTGTCACTCAAAGTATGTCATAGGTATTAATCACCCATCAGATTGGGAACCTAGCTGGCTAATATAATAATCTCTCCTATTCTCTCATCAACTCTCTATTCCTCCATAGGGGTAATCAGCCTTAACAATGGCAGAGACACACAATCTGTTATGCTGTTATCTCACCCCAAACCCACCACCAGAAACTTTCTAACTGAAATTAAGTTGTTACTGGCGCCTGCAAGTCTTTGGAGCCCCAACATTACATTCTCTGGCCTGTTATCTTCATTCTGGTGAACTTAACATGGCAACCATTTTGTAGCGGAACCCATCACTGTTTTACCCTGTTTTATGATTATTATGGTTAAAATATGATCCTACTATATGTATGCTGGTTTATGCTCTGCAGAATATTAGCCAGACTTTTGCAGACCTGGGCTAATAGATAATCCTATTACAGAGATTCAAGAGATAAGAAAGTTGTAAAGGATCCTTGCATTTTCCAAAGTGTTTTCATTCTCTGATAAGAACAAAGAAGTGTAATTGAATCAATGTCTGATTGTATCAAAGTTGCCAGGGAGGTGTGACCACCCTATTGTTCTCTTTATGTGTATTGTGTGTAGCCAAATATGGGCATGTGTATTGCCTGTGGCCAAAGAGATGTATATATATTTCTGCAATAACAAAATAAAGTCAGTATTCATTTGACTCCCAAATTGTGTGTCGTCCAATATGGGAGGTCGGGAATGGTGAAACTGTAGTGCCTCTTGGGTATTTTATCGTATACCAGCGGAGATTTTGGACTGCGTGTTCCTGCTCCTTTACATTTGGTGGCAAGTGTCGGAATTGTTCCCACGGTCAGAAGGACAGCTACAGGAGACACCATTCCGTGGAGTACAAATTGAGGGCAACGCTAGTATCCGTACAGCGCCCCTGGCTACAGCAGGATGGAACCGGCTAGTTTTTAGACAGCGTTCCATCATGAGGAGGAGGAGGCGGCCGCGGACTACAGGGATGCAGACAGAAAGGAACTCATGGTTACAGTACCTCGTATTACCCCACAGAATGAGTTTGGAAGAGAACTCCAAAGCAGACTGGCCTTTTCCCCAGGTACGCTTCCCATGAAAACCTTGGAATGGTTAATGACAGATGTCCACAAATCCATAATGGAAAAGCAGCGGGCACGGGAGCGGTCCATCTTGGGAGCTGCTAACCCACCTCCCACCATTAACCCCCCCCCCAGCACTGCATCCGGGTGGTGGGAACTACCAAACCCCTCCACGGTACATCAGGTGCCACACGTGTAACCAGCAGGGTCACATGCAGAGAGACTGTCCCAGAAACAGAAACCGCTCCACGTGGAATACTCCAACTAATTCCACCTCCCAGCAGCAGTGTGTACCCCAGGGGGCCGAAGGTGTCGTCCTTCCCCCCCAGCGACAGTGTGTACCCCAGGGAGCTGAAGGTGTCGTCTTCTTTCCCCCCCAGCGGCAGTGTGTACCCCAGGGAGCTGAAGGTGTCGGCCTTCCCCCCCAGCAGCAGTGTGTACCCCAGGGAGCAGAAGGGGCCGTCCTTCCTCCCCAGCGGCAGTGTGAACCCCAGGGGGCAGAAGGTGTTGTCCTTTCCCCCCAGCGGCAGTGTGAACCCCAGGGGGCAGAAGGTGTCGTCCATCCCCCTCAGCGGCAGTGTGAACCGCAGGGGGCAGAAGGTGTCGTCCTTTCCCCCCAGCGGCAGTGTGAACCCCAGGGGGCAGAAGGTGTCGTCCTTCCCCCTCAGCGGCAGTGTGTACCCCAGGGAGCTGAAGGTGTCGTCCTTCCCCCCCAGCGGCAGTGTGTACCCCAGGGAGCAGAAGGGGCCGTCCTTCCTCCCCAGCGGCAGTGTGAACCCCAGGGGGCAGAAGGTGTCGTCCTTTCCCCCCAGCGGCAGTGTGAACCCCAGGGGGCAGAAGGTGTCGTCCTTCCCCCTCAGCGGCAGTGTGAACCCCAGGGGGCAGAAGGTGTCGTCCTTCCCCCCCAGCGGCAGTGTGTACCTCAGGGAGCAGAAGGTGTCGACCTTCCTCCACAGTGGCAGTGGGTACCCCAGGGAGCCGAAGGTGTCGTCCTTCCTCCCCAGCGGCAGTGTGTACCCCAGGGGGCCGAAGGTGTCATCCTTCCCCCCCAGCAGCAGTGTGTACCCCAGGAAGCTGAAGGTGTCGGCCTTCCCCCCCAGCGGCAGTGTGTACCCCAGGGAGCTGAAGGTGTCGTCCTTCCTCCCCAGCGGCAGTGTGTACCCCAGGGAGCTGAAGGTGTCGGCCTTCCCCCACAGCGGCAGTGTGTACCCCAGGGAGCAGAAGGGGCCGTCCTTCCTCCCCAGCAGCAGTGTGAACCCCAGGGGGCAGAAGGTGTCGTCCTTTCCCCCCAGCGGCAGTGTGAACCCCAGGGGGCAGAAGGTGTCGTCCTTCCCCCTCAGCGGCAGTGTGAACCCCAGGGGGCAGAAGGTGTCGTCCTTCCCCCCCAGCGGCAGTGTGTACCCCAGGGAGCAGAAGGTGTCGACCTTCCTCCACAGCGGCAGTGGGTACCCCAGGGGGCCAAAGGTGTCGTCCTCCCCCCCCAGCGGCAGTGTGAAACACAGGGGGCAGAAGGTGTCGTCCTTCCCCCCCAGCGACAGTTTACCCTAACCAGGGGAGACACCAATCTCCCAGACGGCGCAGATGGGACCATGGTCTCTGCGCCCACAGCTTGTCCAGATCCCCAACTACCGTCACTGGGACAACCGGAGGAGGGGGTAAGTACAAATTCCCCTCCCCAGCTAACTTCTAATGTGGCCCCAGGGTTAACAGAGGAAATGTTAACCCCCACTGACCCCCACGTTTCCCTGGCTACTGAGCCGGAATATGTCCCAAGTACCCCAGCAGAAGAGCTGACAGCGGGGCAGAGTGCAGTCGGCCTCTGCCCTCCCTTAGTCCCTTGTACAGAGCAGGATGTCCTGCAGGTTATACCAGCAGAAGAGCTGGCATCAGGGCAGAGTGCCGCTGGCCTCTGCCCCTCAAGTCCCCTCAGCGTGTTGCACCATCACCCCAGCAAAATATCCAGGTGCCTGGTTAGACTTCCCCCCAAAGGGGAGATGTGTGACGAAGTGCCCTTCGCCACTTTGGCTTGGAGAGGACTGTTTGCCAGCCTCCTGCCCTGCGACTATGGCCCTGGTACATATTGCCCTTTGGAACCAGTGTTCGGCCATACCAGAGTGTAAGTCACTTATTCTGGTCCTTTACATACAGGGGGGTCATTCGGTACTTGCCCTGTGTGAGCCATGATACCCCAGATAACTGTGCCATGGAGCCCATTCATATAATGAAAGACTATGGGAAAGACTTTAGCTACATGGCAATTGAACTGTGTGAAGAGGATCTGAGCGCTATTCGGTAGTTTTCTGCGCTCAGATCCCAGCTATCTGGGGATATGGGAAATGTGAGTAAATGTGAATTGCAGTAATGCTGATGGGTTGTCAAACTAGAGAATTGACCAACAAATACTTTTGTCCGGACATCCCCAGGCCGATCCGTTGGGATCAGACCGTGTATGCCGGCTTATGGTCACGGGGGAGGTGTGTAGCGGAACCCATCACTGTTTTACCCTGTTTTATGATTATTATGGTTAAAATATGATCCTACTATATGTATGCTGGTTTATGCTCTGCAGAATATTAGCCAGACTTTTGCAGACCTGGGCTAATAGATAATCCTATTACAGAGATTCAAGAGATAAGAAAGTTGTAAAGGATCCTTGCATTTTCCAAAGTGTTTTCATTCTCTGATAAGAACAAAGAAGTGTAATTGAATCAATGTCTGATTGTATCAAAGTTGCCAGGGAGGTGTGACCCCCCTATTGTTCTCTTTATGTGTATTGTGTGTAGCCAAATATGGGCATGTGTATTGCCTGTGGCCAAAGAGATGTATATATATTTCTGCAATAACAAAATAAAGTCAGTATTCATTTGACTCCCAAATTGTGTGTCGTCCAATATGGGAGGTCGGGAATGGTGAAACTGTAGTGCCTCTTGGGTATTTTATCGTATACCAGCGGAGATTTTGGACTGCGTGTTCCTGCTCCGTTACACATTTTATAAAATGCACAACTGGCAAAAATTACATTCCAATAAAACTGAAACAGAGTGTTTACCCTCACAATCCCGAAGTCCATGAAATGTCACAAAGTTCCACTGTCCATACAGTTGTGATATCAAGTCATTTGTTTTTCATTATACATTGACTTTTATTGCATTGACCAATGAGTTGAACAGTCATTTGGCTGATTTGTATCTGACTTGAGTTAAATTGAGTTGACCTATAGCTTAATAAGTCACCTGAGTTTTGTTTAATCATATATATAACTTGTATTGCATTGACTATTGATTTGACCACTAGCTCAGCTGATTTGTATCTTGAGCTGATTTGAGCTGACTTATAGCTTAATTGGTCAACAGACCAGTAGCTCAGCTGATTATCTAAGTTGAGTTGATTGTATTAGAATCCAATTACAGTTTAATTGATTAGTGTTGACTTGACTTTTAGTTGTCTTGAGTTGACTTGTCTTCACTGACTTGCTGTTGTAGTTTACATTCATAGTGTTGGTCTGCAGCTCATTTTTTTTTGAGTTGTCTTGAGTTGAATTGTGTTATGTCAATTCCAAGCTGGATGTTGTTGTGTGGCTTATCATCTGACTTATCTTGTAGTTTGCTTGCCCAGTCTTGGTAGCTGACTTGTGAAGGTGTCTTGTGAAAGTGTAATATCTCTGGATGTATATATTTTTCTACTTAATTCTGAAAAACACAAACTGGCCATTATGAAGTATTTTTTGAAAACTGATATATGAACTGTGCCATATGTTTAAATGTATATAACATCCTAGTACAATTCTACTGAAAATAACTCTTACAATAAATAAAACAGAATCATCTAAAACTGGGGAAAAAAAACAAGTTCCATATATTACACATGTTGACTATCTGTAAGCTTCTTCTTTCTGACCAAATTCAGGTATAGGTCTTGTTGAGTACAGTATTGACATATTCTAGTAGAGATATCTTTAGTTATGATGTGTTAACCTAAACTAGGTCTCATTGTTCTAAAGTTCAAAATATTTAAAAATCTGCTGTGAAGATAATGCATATTTTTGTTTTGTGTTGCTTTTGTTTGCATGTCCATAGAAATTAAGGAATATGGTGATATGTGTGGCCTTAATGAAGAGTATATAGATGCATCAAAAGATGAAAACAGAGATCGCCATCCTTGGACTGTTGAGATATATGTGAGTTTGAAACAGAATGTAAAAAAAAATCATCCCACTTCAGACACCATCTACAGAACACTGTTCTTCACTTCTAGACTTTGACCTTCTTAAGGACTTAAGGATTAGGAGAAGGAAATCATGTTGTACCAAGTGATTTATATCCTTGCTTGTTTCTTTCAGTCTCCGTCTCAGTTGAGTGCTCTCTGCTTGGGGTCCCTCATATCAAAATCCTGGGTCCTCTCTGCTGCTCATTGCTTCAAAGGAGACATTGCGGCAAACAAATATAATGTTAAAATAGGTAAGATAATATTTTGGTCTATGAAGATTCATTTTTAGAAGCAATAACCATAGGGAAGGGGGTAAATTGGTTCATCAGATAATAAGAAATATCATGGTTTATTTTTTTTCAATGCCTCATTTTATTTATCTCTGTCTTTTTCTCAATATTTAAATTTCACTTTAACAGTATTTGTTTATAGCAAACAATTTCCTACCGTACACCTTACATGTATATTTCTCTCCCTCTCATGCATGTAACCGCGTGTGGAAAATCAAAAATAAATGTTTTCCACTTATTTACATCTAAATGTAGCACCTTTTTGAAAAGCACTTCACATATTTGTAAAATGTTACATCATTGTGGTAGATAGAACTGGCAAAAAGGAAGTTAGAAAGTGATTCTGATAAGTGGATGGTTTGGGGCCCAGTGGTATTTACAGATCCTCTTGAAGATGTCATTTCTCAATCTAGATGGTAGATAGAACTGGCAAAATGGCAGTTGGAGAGTGATTCTGCTGAGTTCGGTGGTTTTGGGCCCAGCGATATTAGCTGAGCCTCTTGCAAAAGTGATTGCTCAGTCCAGATGGTAGATAGATCTGGAAAAATAGTAGCTGGGGAGTGAGTCTGCTGAGTGGTTAGTTTTGGGGCACAGTGAAATTGGTAGAACTTGTAAAATTGCAGTTGGAGAGTGATTCTGCTCAGTCCAGATGGTAGATAGAACTGGCAAAATGGCTGTTGGGCGGTAATTCTGTTGAGTGTGTGGTTTGGGGCCCAGTGACATTGGCAGAGCCTCTTGCAGAAGTGTTTGCTCAGTCCAGATGGTAGATAGAACATCTAGGTGGAATCAATCACAAATATAAGCATGGGTTGTCAGATTTGTAAACAAGATTTTGTTAATATGTTCTGTTTGAAACAGAGAATTTGGATAATTTGGGAGATTTTAGCTCAGAAGGTATTGGAGGAAAGATGCTGAGATAGTGGTCACCATTGTTTAGTTTCCCATATTTCTAGCCTCCCTGTGTCATAATATTTTGTATTGTCTTTCACTTTTATCTTTTCCATTTCATTCCTTCTTCACTGTCATCCGCTCCTTCCTGTCTCATTTTCTATGGAGGGGAAGATTGAAATGTGGTCTCTGATGGGAGGTCCATTGGAGATATTAAGTGATGGAGGCATTCACATACTGGCTCCTGATGTGAGACCCAATCTCTTTTTTAATAGGAACAGTTTCCTATACTGTATCTACACTTGAGATCCATGATTGTTATAACATCAACAAAAAGCAATCTAAAGGGATAAAAGAGGATTATGACTATGATGTGGCTCTAATTAAACTAGAGAATAATGTGAAATTCTCACAGAGTGCAAGGTACGATCTAACTGCAAGGTTTCCCAATGTGATCTTGATCAGTCTCCCTCTCCTGTGCCCTGTCACTATCTCTCTGAGTTCTCTTGGTCAGTCTCTCTCCGATGCTGTCATTGTCTTTATGTGTGATCTTGGTCATTATCTCTCTTCTGTGCTCTGTCCCTGTGCGTGATCTTGGTCAGTCTCTGCAGTGTTCTGTCACTGTCTCTCTGTGTGATCATGGTCAGTCTCTCATATGCTGTGCCACTGTCTCTCTGTGTGATCTTGGTCAGTCTCTCCAGAGTTCTGTCACTGTCTCTTTGTGTGATCATGGTCAGTCTCTCATATGCTGTGTCACTGTCTCTCTGTGTGATCTTGGTCAGTCTCTCCAGTGTTCTGTCACTGTCTCTCTGTGTGATCATGGTCAGTCTCTCATATGCTGTGTCACTGTCTCTCTGTGTGATCATGTTCAGCCTCTCCAGTGTTCTGTCACTTTCTCTCTGTGTGATCATGGTCAGCCTCTCTGTGCTCTGTCACTTTCTCTCTGTGTTATCATGGTCATCCTCTCTGTGCTCTGTGTAATTTTGGCTATCATGGCCAGTCTCCCTCTCCTGTGCTCCGTCACTGTTTGTGATATTGCTCAGTCTCTCCTGTGCTCTCTCTGAAATGTTGGTTAGTCTCTTCTGCGCTCTCTGTGTGATCTTGGTCAGTCCCTCCAGAGCTCACTGTCTCTCTGTGTGGTCTCTTGGACAGGCCAATCTGTATTCCATGCACAGTATCAGCAAATCGAGCTATGAAAAACAAAGATGGATCAACCTGCGAACAGCACAGTCAGTATCCAAAATTGTTTGTGTCTCTTTGATTGTGTGTCACTGTGTGTGTCTGTTTACAGTTTCTGTGTCACTGCAGATCTGTGTCTACCTGTCTCAGACTCACCTGTATATCTGTGCCTCGGTACGTTTGTATCATTGTATTGTCTTGGTATGTCTCTACGTGTGTCTGTATCTCTCTCTGTGTGTCTGTAGTTGCATGTCTATGTCACAGTGTCTGTCCTTCAGCATGCAGGAGCACTATGTGAAACAGCGCTAAATAGGACATAACAAAACCGCGAATGCTAAGCAGGGATTTAAAAGGCCAAATGTGATTCGGCGCTCAAAAAACACGCTATTGTGAGATTTAGGACTGAGCAGGGAATTAGTGAACCAGCTCTCATCTGGGTAGCTTTAAGCAGGGTTTTCCTGTATGCCCGTATATTTGGTCTGCTTCTCTCTAGTTTGTCTGTATGTCTATCTATTGTGCCTGTATGATTTTTGTGCACCTCTCTGTTATGTTATGTCTGTATATTGACCCGAGCTTGCTCAAGCTGGGGCAAGCAGATGACTCACAAATGAGACAAATGACACCAATGTTGGTAAAAACAAGATTAAGACAAGAGATGAGGAGGGGTTGACCAGCCGCATGCTCCTACCCTGAACCCGCGTTTAAGGACTTCAAGGCAACAAAGGTCAAAACCTTAGAAACTTGACCAACTCCAGTTACGAACGGGGGCATTGAGCTCTGCATGACTAAAAGAAACACCACCCAGTTGGTGCACAAAGGATGAGATCTATTTGTTGACCTTACGTCTGGCCTTGTCAAGGCCCTTGGTAACTCTGGAACAACACCCTCCTCCTAAAAATACAAAACCCCTATAATGACAAGGCTGGAAAACATTGCGCCTACGCAATGTCTACTTTGGCTTAGAGACCTCCCCTCCCAATCACCAGGAATAAATTCACCTAAGTATCAAATGATGCATATGTAACAGAACTGTGATCTCTTCCATGGCATCATTTTCCAATGACTTTGCGGAGAAGAGAGATAATGTATAAGTCAAAACTTTCCATGCTCTCTCTTACGCACTACCCAAAGAAGTCAGGGAATGGGGCTCTGAGAAGAGGCACAGCATCCGCCATCCTTCTTTCTGGAGCTAGTCTTGAATGAAGTCTGAATGCATGCAAGCATACTTTACATTGTGAGGATAATAAGGTAAAACCATGCTGCAACAAAACTGCAACTCATACTCATACGCATTTTACCATAATGTGAGTGCCACGGCAGCAATCACAGAGTCTTGCCCTTTTTGAGGAGGAACTTCACTTGCTTTGGGAGCAGTGTGTGGTTCCCCACAGCCAGAGCAGTTATGCCTAAAATTCCTATTGTGCCAGTATAGTTTTGTGTGTGTCTCTGGGTGGCACGACTTTTGGGCGAAGCACACTACCGAAACGTCATGTGCGTACCGAAAAATTCCAGAGAAATGAGGGCACCCACACCAGCGCGCACTCACCCTCCCTCTCCAGCTAGTCTCCCCGTGTGCTAGAAGGGTAGCACGACTAATCCCCCTCTCACCCCCCGAGTATTCACCTGCATCTCCCAGCCTGCATATGCCATCAGCATCTGCCATCAGCCAACCTGCATTTCATATCTAACCCAGAAAATATATCATTTAAAGTGACAGTTACTAAAATATAAATCGGCTTACCCTAGTCTGTAAGTAACTGGCACTTTAAATTATATATTTCCTGGATTAGATGTGAAATGAAGGGTTGGGAGATGCAGGTGAATACTGAGGGGGGGGGGGGGGGGTGAGAGGGTGATTAGTCATGCCACCCTTCTGGCACAAGTGGAGACGATTTGGACAGCTGGTTTAAGGAGGGTGAGTGCGCGCTGGGATGGGTGCATGCATTTGGCGTGGTGCACATGACGTTGCGGAAGTCTGCTTCGCGCTAAAAGCAGTGTATGTTTTTTCTGTATGGCTGTTTATTATTCCTGTATAATTTTACTGTGCCTCTGTAGCTGCATATTTGCCTGTATGTAGTTTTGTCTGTGTCTATTTGGCTATATATTTGCCTTTTTGTTTGTATACTGTACCTGTATACTTTTATCTATCTCTGTAGCAGTATGTCTGTCTATTGTGCTTGTGTACGTTTGTACATCTCAGTAAATGTGTACTTTAGCTGTATGTCTATCTACTGTGCCGGTATACAGTCAGGTCCATAAATATTGGGACATCAACATAATTTTAATCTTTTTGGCTCTATACACCACCACAATGGATTTGAAATAAAACGAACAAGATGTGCTTTAACTGCAGACTTTCAGCTTTAATTTGAGGGTATTTACATCCAAATCAGGTGAACGGTGTAGGAATTACAACATTTTATATATGTGCCTCCCACTTTTTAAGGGACCAAAAGTAATGGGACAGATTAACAGTCATAAATAAAATTTTCACTTTGTAATACTTGGTTGCAAATCCTTTGCAGTCAATTACAGCCTGAAGTCTGGAACGCATAGACATCACCAGGCGCTGGGTTTTATCTCTGGTGATGCTCTGCCAAACCTCTATTGCAACTGTCTTCAGTTCCTGCTTGTTCTTGGGGCATTTTCCCTTCAGTTTTGTCTTCAACAAGTGAAATGCATGCTCAATCGGATTCAGGTCAGGAGATTAACTTGGCCATTGCATAACATTCCACTTCTTTCCCTTAAAAAACTATTTGGTTGCTTTTGCAGTATGCTTCGGGTCATTGTCCATCTGCACTGTGAAGCACCATCCAGTGAGTTCTGAAGCATTTGGCTGAATATGAGCAGATAATATTGCCCGAAACACTTCAGAATTCATCCTGCTGCTATTGTCAGCAGTCACATCATCAATAAATACAAGAGAACCAGTTCCATTGGCAGCCATACATGCCCACGCCATGACACTACCACCACCATGCTTCACTGATGAGGTGGTATGCTTTGGATCATGAACAGTTCCTTTCCTTCTCCATACTCTTCTCTTCCCATCACTCTGGTACAAGTTGATCTTAGTCTCATCTGTCCATAGGACGTTGTTCCAGAACTGTGAAAGCTTTTTTAGATGTTGTTTGGCAAACTCTAATCTTGCCTTCCTATTTTTGAGGCTCACCAATGGTTTACCCTCTGTATTTACTCTGGTGAAGTCTTCTCTTGATTGTTGACTTTGACACACATACACCTACCTCCTGGAGAGTGTTCTTGATCTGGCCAACTGTTGTGAAGGGTGTTTTCTTCACCAGTGAAAGAATTCTTCGGTCATCCACCACAGTTGTTTTCAGTGGTCTTCCGGGTCTTTTGGTGTTGCTGAGCTCACCGGTGCATTCTTTCTTTTTAAGGATGTTCCAAACAGTTGATTTGGCCACACCTAATGTTTTTGCTATCTCTCTGATGGGTTTGTTTTGTTTTTTCAGCCTAATGATGGCTTGCTTCACTGATAGTGACAGCTCTTTGGATCTAATATTGAGAGTTAACAGCAACAAATGCAAATAGCACACTTGAAATGAACTTTGGAGCTTGTATCTGCTCTTTGTAAATGGGATAATGAGGGAATAACACACACCTGGCCATGGAACAGCTGAGCAGCCAATTGTCCCATTATGTTTGGTCCCTTAAAAAGTGGGAGGCACATATACAAACTGTTGTAATTCCTACACCGTTCACCTGATTTGGATGTAAATACCCTCAAATTAAAGCTGAAAGTCTGCAGTTAAAGCACGTCTTTTTCGTTTCATTTCAAATCCATTGTGGTGGTGTATAGAGCCAAAAAGATTAGTTTTGTGTCGATGTCCCAATATTTATGGACCTGACTGTACTTTTGTCTCTGTCTCTGTAGCTGTAGGTATTTTTGTCTGTATGTAAGTCTATTGTGCCTGTATACTTTTTTCTCTGTCTATATTTTTGTCGGTATGTCTGTTTACTGTACCTGTATATTTTTGTCTGTATGTCTGTTTCTCTGTATGTCAGTCTATCGTGCATGTATACTTTTTTCTATCTATCTGTCTGCATGTCTGTGTACTGTGCCTGTATACTTTTGTCTGTGTCTCTGTAGCTTTATGTTTGTCTGTATGCCTGCCTACTGTGCCTGTATACTTTTGTCTGTGTCTCTGTAGCTGTATATTTGTCTGTATGTCTGCCTGTAGTGCATGTATACTGTTGTCTGTGTCTCTGTGGCTGTATGTTTGTCTATATGCCTGCCTACTGTGCCTGTATACTTTTGTCTATCTCTGTAGCAGTATATTTGAATGTATGCCTGCCTACTGTGCCTATATACTTTTGTCTGTGTCTCTGTAGCTGTATGTCTGCCTACTCTGCCTGTATACTTTTGTCTGTGTCTCTGTAAATTTATGTTTGTCTGTATGTCTGTCTACTGTGCCTGTATACTTTTGTCTGTGTCTCTGTAGCTTTGTGTTTCTTTGTATGCCTGCCTACTGGACATCTATAATTTTGTCTGTGTCTCTGTAGCTGTATATTTGTCTGTATGTCTGCCTACTCTGCCTGTATACTTTTGTCTATCTCTGTAGCAGTATATTTGATTGTATGCCTGCCTACTGTGCCTATATACTTTTGTCTGTGTCTCTGTAGCTGTATGTCTGCCTACTCTGCCTGTATACTTTTGTCTGTGTCTCTGTAAATTTATGTTTGTCTGTATGTCTGTCTACTGTGCCTGTATACTTTTGTCTGTGTCTCTGTAGCTTTGTGTTTCTCTGTATGCCTGCCTACTGGACATCTATAATTTTGTCTGTGTCTCTTTAAATCTATGTTTGTCTGTATGTCTGTCTACTGTGCCTGTATACTTTTGTCTGTGTCTCTGTAGCTTTGTGTTTCTTTGTATGCCTGCCTACTGGACATCTATAATTTTGTCTGTGTCTCTGTAGCTGTATATTTGTCTGTATGTCTGCCTACTCTGCCTGTATACTTTTGTCTATCTCTGTAGCAGTATATTTGATTGTATGCCTGCCTACTGTGCCTATATACTTTTGTCTGTGTCTCTGTAGCTGTATGTCTGCCTACTCTGCCTGTATACTTTTGTCTGTGTCTCTGTAAATTTATGTTTGTCTGTATGTCTGTCTACTGTGCATGTATACTTTTGTCTGTGTCTCTGTAGCTTTGTGTTTCTCTGTATGCCTGCCTACTGGACATCTATAATTTTGTCTGTGTCTCTTTAAATCTATGTTTGTCTGTATGTCTGTCTACTGTGCCTGTATACTTTTGTCTGTGTCTCTGTAGCTTTGTGTTTCTTTGTATGCCTGCCTACTGGACATCTATAATTTTGTCTGTGTCTCTGTAGCTGTATATTTGTCTGTATGTCTGCCTACTCTGCCTGTATACTTTTGTCTATCTCTGTAGCAGTATATTTGATTGTATGCCTGCCTACTGTGCCTATATACTTTTGTCTGTGTCTCTGTAGCTGTATGTCTGCCTACTCTGCCTGTATACTTTTGTCTGTGTCTCTGTAAATTTATGTTTGTCTGTATGTCTGTCTACTGTGCCTGTATACTTTTGTCTGTGTCTCTGTAGCTTTGTGTTTCTCTGTATGCCTGCCTACTGGACATCTATAATTTTGTCTGTGTCTCTGTAAATTTATGTTTGTCTGTATGTCTGTCTACTGTGCCTGTATACTTTTGTCTGTGTCTCTGTAGCTTTGTGTTTCTCTGTATGCCTGCCTACTGGACATCTATAATTTTGTCTGTGTCTCTGTAGCTGTATATTTGTCTGTATGTCTGCCTACTCTGCCTGTATACTTTTGTCTGTGTCTATGTAAATTTAAGTTTGTCTGTATGCCTACTGTGCCTGTATACTTTTGTCTGTGTAGTTTTGCTCGTATGTCTGCCTACTGTGCCTGTATACTTTTGTCTGTGTCTCTGTAGCTGTATATTTGTCTGTATGTCTGCCTACTGTGCATGTATACTTTTGTCTGTGTAGTTTTGCTCGTATGTCTGCCTACTGTGCCTGTATACTTTTGTCTGTGTCTCTGTAGCTGTATATTTGTCTGTATGTCTGCCTACTGTGCATGTATACTGTTGTCTGTGTCTCTGTGGCTGTATGTTTGTCTGTATGCCTGCCTACTGTGCCTGTATACTTTTGTCTGTGTCTCTGTAGCTGTATGTTTGTTTGTCTGTATGTCTGTCTACTGTGCCTGTATACTTTTGTCTGTGTCTCTGTAGCTGTATGTTTGTCTGTATGCCTATTGTACCTGTATACTTTTGTCTGTGTAGATTTGCCTGTATGTCTGCCTACTGTGCCTGTATACTTTTATCTGTGTCTCTGTGGCTGTATGTTTGTCTGTGTGTCTGCCTACAGTGCCTTTATACTTTTGTATGTATCTCTGTGGCTGTATGATTGTCTGCATGTCTGTCTACTGTGCCTGTATACTTTTGTATGTATCTCTGTGGCTGTATGTTTGTCTGTATGTCTGCCTACTGTACCTGTATACTTTTGTCTGTGTCTCTGTAAATCTATGTTTGTCTGTATGCCTACTGTGCCTGTATACTTGTGTCTGTGTCTCTGTAGCTGTATGTTTGTATGTATGCCTGCCTACTGTGCCTGTATACTTTTGTCTGTGTCTCTGTAAATGTATGTTTGTATGTATGCCTGCCTACTGTGCCTGTATACTTTTGTCCCTCTCCCATGATTCTTCTCTTACCACTTGCTCTCTCATTCAGGGGACTCACTGTTCCAGACAAACGAGCGATTAGCAAAATATCTGTCTAAGTCAATTAAAAGGAACGATAAAGACCTTAAAGAACTTGAAGTCAAGATAAAGACAAGAGGAGCAGTAAGTCACCTCTAAGACCAATACTACTAGCACTAGGACACTAACTTAACTTGCAGGGAAAAATCATTCTCACCCTTAAAGACACGTACATTTATTTACATAAAATAATTGTTACCTTTAAGGAGCACTGAACTCTGGGATGTTATTTTCACTTTCAATAAAAAAGAAATCTCTTCTGTGCTTTTTATAAACATTTTAATGAAATAAATGACATATTTTGGGATAACTTGCTCTACTTTTGCCACTAATACTTCTCGGTATAAGAGCTGCCATTTTATCCCTCACATTCTCTCTCACTGGTATATTCTTCCATCTTGTTTAGCTGAAGAGATAATGTCATTTCTGGGTGGAGCCATCAACACAGCTAGGCAGGTTCTACTTACAACATTATTTTGTTTGTATATGTACACATATACATTATGGAAGGATAACTAGCTTTTTAGTGGAAAAGTTTTTGTGCTGTACAATAATGTTTTCATTTGCTTTACCCTTTACATAATAATTTTCTTTCTTTTTTCCTTCTTCCTTTTTTGCCTACTTTCATCTCCTGGTTCTTTCTTAATTTCTTCTTTCTTGTTTCTCTTTTATTGATTATTTATTTCCTTCTTTATTTATATTCTAATCTGTCTTTTCTGACTTTTACATTACTTTCAATAGTACTATTCTTCCACCTTTTTCATCACTTATTGTTCTTATTAATTTATTTTCTTATTTCACTTTTTTTTTCTTACTTTTTCTTTTTTTGCTTGTTTAGTTTTTTCTTTGTATTTATTGTTTCTATCTTTTTTCATTTTTTCTAGATGTTCCATCTTTCCTTCATTCATCTTCTTTTATTCTTTTCCTTCTTTTTTATTCTTCCGGATCTTTCTTTCTTCCTTTCTTCCTTTCTTTCTTTCTTTGTTTCCTTTTTCTATTATATTTTTCATTTTTTCTCTCTGTATCTTTCTCTATCATTACTTCCTTTATTCTCTTACACTTACTAATCATTGACATTGTCTCCTCCCAGAGAGATGGCTGTGTATCTGCTGTGACAACATGGGATGCATTTAAAAATGTCAACGCATTTGATGTTGTTTCATCCCGAATGCTTTGTGTAGAAGGGCAAATGGCATGTAAAGGTGAGACTGCACTTACGATTGGTGAGACGGTTATCTAGTGAGGTCTACTCTGCAGTCAGAGAGATTGACATCTAGTGAGGAAGAGTGCCATATACTGACTAATGACAGTGTCTTATTATAAGTGTTCTAGGCCCCCTCCTCTTCTCCATCTACACATCCTCACTCGGCACCCTAATAAACTCTTTTGGGTTCCAGTACCATCTCTATGCAGATGACACCCAAATCTATCTCTCAGCACCAGATCTATCCCCCTCTCTTCTAGCACACGTCTCTGACTGCCTCTCTAGTAAATCCTCTTGGATGTCCGCCCACCATCTGAAACTCAACATGTCTAAGACTGAACTCTTAATCTTCCCACCCTCTACTACAGCTTCAATTCCTCACATCTCTCTCTCTGTCAACAATGCCATCATCACTCCCACCTCCCAAGCCCGTTGTCTCAGGGTTCTACTGGACCCTGCCCTCTCTTTCATCCCACACATACAGTCTCCAACCAAATCCTGTCTTTTCCATCTAAAAAACATATCCAAAATACGCCATTACCTTACACAAGACACTACTAAGATTCTAATATACTCTCTCATAATTTCTCGTCTTGACTATTGCAACTCGCTCCTTGTTGGCCTGCCCATCACTCGCGTCTCCCCATTTCAATCCATAATAAATGCCTCCGCCAGACTCATCTTTAATACACATCGTTCAGTGTCGGCAGCTCCTCTTTGTCAATCACTTCACTGGCTTTCCTTAGCCTCCAGAATAAAGTTTAAAATCTTGACCCTAACTTATAAAGCCCTCAACAACAGCGCACCCCCATACATCTCTGCTCTCATCTCCAAATACTCCCCCACACGCCCTCTTCGTTCTGCTAACGACCTTCTTCTTTCTACCACTCTTGTCACCTCCTCTCACTCCCGCCTCCAGGACTTTTCTCGCGCTGCCCCTATTCTCTGGAACTCCTTGCCTCGCTTCACCAGACTATCCTCCTGCCTTAAATCCTTCAAAACATCAATAAAAACGCACCTCTTTAAAGAAGCCTATAACCTTCCTCCCTAACATGTTCAGCACTACTCTCTCCCTACTGTACCACATACAAACTTTAACCTTTAGATTGTAAGTCTGCGAGTTTCAATCCTACAAGGTGCTTTAGGGAAAGCGCTATGGACACCGAATTCCAAGCTCAAAGACAGGGCCATCCACTCTTTGCAATGTGTAAATCTTGAACTTGTCATTGCCTGTAACTTAACTTATGTATAGCGCTATGGAATATGTTGGCGCATTACAAATAAACGATAATAATAATAATAATAATAATAATAAGTGAGACTCTTATCTTGTGAATGAGACTACTCTACATTGGGTGAAACAGTGATAACGTCATTAAGACTGACTCCAGGGAGAGGAACTTCCAATAAGTGTGACAAGACCTCCATTTAGTCAGTGGGAACTGTCTCTAACACTCTTTTCTCACACACAGGAGAATCTGGTGGACCTCTTTTTGTGGACCTGAGAAACAAGCGAAGATTCATTCAGGTAAGAGAAATGGAAAGTTGAGGAAGAAGAGAGAAAGGGAGAGATGGGGAGTTAGAGCTAAATTGAGAGATGGGGAGGAATAAAAAGAAATGAAGATATGGGTAAGGAGTAGGTGAGATATTTATATATTTACCTTTATTTAGCTTTTTTGTCAAAAGTGCATTACAAAATTGTTCAAAATTGCAGTTATAGTTCAGAATTAGAGAACAGCACAAAATTAAAAAAAGTACAGTTAGATGTAGCACAGGTGGGGTAAAGGTAAAAAAGCTGGGAAAAATGTATTGTGGAGTTGGAGCAATTGGCCAACATTTGTATAATGATCCTAGGTGTGCAGTAACACACCGGGATAGAGCTAGTGGGAATGAGTGGAAGGTTGATCAGATGGTAAGTGAGGAAGAGAGAGAAAAGAGAGATAAACAGAAATAAACTGAAATTAAATATAGCTAAGGAAGAGATAGAGAAGAAAAAAAGAGCTAAATAGTAAGCAACTTGGAGAAGAAAATAGAGAAGGAGAGAGTGGGTGGGTGAGGAAGAGAGAGAATATAAGATGGACAGTAAGAGACAGTGAAAGATTGAGGAGAAAGAGAGAGAGAAAGGGAGAGCTAGAGAGGAAAAGATTTGGAGAGGAAAAGGGCAAGTAGAGAGCTTGATGAGGAAGAGAGAGAAAAGGAGATCGACAGAAAGAGACGATAAAAGATCGGGGAGGAAGAGAGAGATAGGAGGAAGAGAGATAGTGAGAGCTAGAGAAGAAACAATTCTGAGAGGAAAAAAGAGATATAGAGAGATGGGTGTGGAAGAGAGAGAAAAGGAGGTGGAAAGAAAGAGACTGTGAAAGATGGGGGATAAAGAGAGAGAAAGGGAGAAATTGGTGGAAGAAAGAGATTGACGTAGAGAGAAAGAGAGATGATTATGAGAAAACGAACATGGGGAAGAAGCAAGAGGTAGAGATGGGACAAATTGAGGAAGACAAAAGAAAGGGATGGAGAAAGATAAAAACAGTGAAAGGAAAGTTTGAAAAACAGATGTTAAGTGATAAGGAAAAGGGAGAGATTGAGGTAGGAATACAGAAATATGAAAAGATTGAAAGCAGCAGAGAAGAATGGAAGAAATAAGGAGGAATATAAACTGATGTGGAGAGTAATGTATAAATAGAGAGATGTTAGAGAGAAAATGAGAGATTGGGGAAGGGAGGGAAAGGGAGAATAGTTAAAAAAAGATAGAATGGGAGAAATTAAGAGAATAAGTGAGAAAAACAAAAAAGAGAAACAGAGATCACCTGAGGGATGAACAGCAGAAGAGTGTAAATGGGTAGAAAGAGGATTTAAAAATGAAAAAAAAATGGGAAAATTTGAAAGAAAAAGTGAGGAAATTTGAGAGACAAAGGACATAAGGGGTGTTGAGATGAAGAAAGATAAAAGGGCGAGGAAGAAAGAAATGCAGTGATGGGGAAAGGGGAGATACATGGGGAAATAGACAAGTGATGATTTGTGAAGAGAGAGGTGAAGGAGAGAGAAAGTGAAAGAATAATGAAGAAGAAAGGATGGGGAAAAGAGATGGAAGAGAGAAAATGAGAGATAGGGAAGGAGAGAAAAAGGAAGAGAGGAGAGATAAGCCATAAAAGAGATTAAGAAGGAAGAGAAATTAATTCAGAGAGGTGGGCAAGGAAGAGTTGAGAAAGAATGAGTCATAAGAAAACAGAGGAAGAAGGATAAAGACAGTGAAGGGCAAAGATTGAGAAGAAATGAAAGGATAGAGAAATGGAGAAATTGAGGTTGGAATACTGAGATATGGGGAAGCAATATCAAAGATGGGAAGTATGGGGAAATCTGGAGGAAGAAATGGTGGGATGTAAAGAGGAGGAGAGAAATTGAATGGCATGTGGTGAAGGGAAGAAATAAAGAGATTTTGTAGAGAAAAGGAGAGCGAAAGGAAGAAAAGGAAAGGAAATATGGGGGTAAAAAATAGAAATGGAGAAATAGTAATGAGAAGAGAGAGAAAGCCACGGAGAAGAGTAATGGAGAGGAACTGAGGGATGAGCAGCGGAAGGGGGTGAATACTAAGAAGGGATAAAGATTAATTAAAATTGAAAAGATGTGGAAAAAAAAGATGTGAGATGAGGAAATAAAGTTTATGGGATGAGGAAAGGAAGGTAACGTGCAGGGAAAAGAGAATGGTTGAAAAAGGAAGAGAACGAAGGAGAAACAGAGTGGAGCAGGGAATTTTAGCGATAGAGAAGACAAGAAGAAGATAGAGGAGATAATGGTAGAACGATATAGAGATAAATGGTGAAGTAGAGAGCAAAACATATATTTTGGGAGAGGAAAATAATAAAGTAATAGGGATGTATTTCTCCCAATTTAAATATTTATTCTCTCCCTCTCTAACACTCCAATACAGTATCTTCTCTCTATTATTTACCTCATCTTCCTGCTATAATTCTCTTAATCTCACCCTACTACCCTCATTTTCTTTTTCAGGTTGGAGTCCTCAGTTGGGGCGTATTTCACCCCTGTGACAAAACTACTGGACGCAAATCTCCACCACCCGGATCTCAACCTCGGGACTTCCATACAAGTGTAATAGACATCTTGCCTTGGCTGCAGAAACATGTTAAAGAAGAACTCAGCTTCTTGCCTGGCATCCAAGAGGAGGAGCAGTGCCCTGTGTAAAGCAACACAGCCGATATTCCTTAAAGGAATATGGAAGGTTTCTGGATTTACATATCTACACCTAACCTTTAACGTCTAGAGCACCCATTATCACATATTGAATACTACACTTTTAATCTTTCTCTGGACTTCATCAAACCATTCCCCAAGCACAATAGAAAATGCCCTTTAAGACGTCTATCCATCTGAGGAGACAAGTGATATCATCTATAGAAGAACAGGATGAAAATAATCAGACCGCCACATAAGGTTACCTCCTTCTGTCTCCTCAAACATGGAGCAGCAAAAGACAAATTGGACAAGACTCATCATTTTGCAAATTGCCTAAACTGCTCTTTCACATAAACTTACGTTTTGGTGTGACGTGCCATTTAAATGATTGTATTAATAATTACCCTGGGCATGTTCCTCTCAGCCAATGAAAAGTACTACGTGTATCATCAATATAAAAAAAAAAAAACATATTATCATGCATGTCAGGCAAGTTTAGACATGTTTTATCAATGGATTTGAACGCAATAAAAATAATTTTTAATGTTTGAAAATGTCTATTGTCTCATTAAGTGACACGTAATGTAGATTTCAAGCGATAAAGAAAATGCCCCATTTATTGAAGAAATTCGAAATTCTAACAATATAGCCGTTTTATCTATTTTATGTAGAAATTAACTGAAAAATCTGGTTTTATCAGCAATAATAATAAATATTAATAGTGGGAGGTAATAAAGATAAAGAACACATTCCTAGGCCCCCTCATCTTCTCCATCTATAATCCTCACTTGGTACCCTAATAAAATCTTTTGGATTTCAGTATCATCTCCATGCAGATTACACTCAAATCTACCTCCCAGCAGCAGATCTATCCCCCTCTCTTCTAGCACAAGTGGCCAACTGCCTATCAAGCATATCCTCCTGGATGTCCGCCCATCATCTCAAACTCAACATGTCCAAGAACAAACTCCTAATCTTACCACCATCTACTACAGCGTCAGTTCCTCACATCTCTCTCACTGTCGACAATGCCATCATCACTCCCAAGCTCGTTGTCTTGGGGTTCTATTGGACCCTGCCCTCTATTTTATTCCTCACACACAGTCACTAACAAAATCTTGCTTTCTGTAACGGATCTCCTGGCACCCCGACCGGGTACCTCCATTGATAGACGCGTCCTAGTTTGCGCCGAGGCCTACAAGCACCGCACCGGACACCACAACCACCACAGACTCCACAACCGCCGTAGTTTAGCTGGAGCCGCGCCGTCTTCCTTCCAACCTGTATGAATCTCCAGCATCCAGGATCGTGTGGGGAAGACCTCTCCTCCAAGGAGGACACATCAGGAACAAGCGTTCAGTAGTTACAGCTCAAGGGAGTATGCAAAAGCATAGCAATCCCCAGTAGGATATAGCGATCCCCTCTAAGAACAAGATGAGACTACGTTTTGAAGGGTCAAGAAGAACTAGCCTTTAATGACAGGGGATCTCCTTTTATGCAATGGTGCCCTCTGAAGGGCTACACCCACATAATTATCACAGCCAATTAGATACATGGTTCAACCCCCACGTCTCCTCCCCTCAGAAAACAGGTAACACAATTAAAACAGACACAATTTTAACCACATTCTGGATGTACCCTAAAAACAGGGGGTACACCTTTAAGTCCAGCACCGTTCAATATCTCTCACCCAGGGGAACACCATATTAAAAAATGGCATGAATCAGACCAGGGGTTCAAAAGTTAGTAAAAGTATGTTTTTCACATAACACACAGACATTTCACATATCCCCCACACAATACACATATAGGACAATAGGTGTGGTCACCCCTCCCTGAGGCAACTTGATATAATCAGACAATGATTAAATCAGCCTTCTTTGTTCTTATCTGAGAATGAAAACACTTTATACAATCGATTCCCTTATCTGTAACAGGATTATCTCTCCTGCCAAGGTCTGCACTAGCCTGGGGCCAATATTCTGAAGAGCATAAACCAACATACATATATTACTAGGATCATATTTTAACCAAGAATTAAATAACAATTAAACAGGGTAAAACAGTGATGGGTTCCGTTACAGCTGGGATCTGAGCGCACAAAACTACTGAATAGCGCTCAGATCCTCTTCACACAGTTCAATTGCCATGTAGCTAAAGTCTTTCCCATAGTCTTTCATTATATGAATGGGCTCCATGGCATAGCTATCTGTGGTATCATGGTTCACACAGGGCAAGTACCGAATGACCCCCCTGTATGTAAAGGGCCAGAATGAGTGACATACACTCTGGTATGGCCGAATACTGTGTTTAAAGGGCAATCTGTCCCAGGGCCATAGTCGCAGGGCAGGAGGCTGGCAAACAGTCCTCTCCAAGACAAAGTGGCGAAGGGCACTTCGTCACACTTTCTAAAAAAACATCTCCAAAATATGTCATTACCTTACACAAGACACAACTAAGATTCTAATACATTCTCTCATCATATCCCATCTTGACTATTACAACTCACTTCTTGTTGGCCTACCCATCACCCGTCTATCCCCACTTCAATCCATAATGACTGCCTCCACTAGACTCATCTACAGTACATAACGCTCAGTGTCTGCAGCACCTCTCTGTCAATCACTCCACTGGCTTCCTGTTTCCTCCAGAATAAAATGTAAAATCACAAGCCTAACTTACAAAGCCCTCAGCAACAATTAAACCCCTTAAATCTCTGCTCTCATCTCCAAATACTCCCCAGTCGTCCTCATCGTTCTACTAATGACCTTCTTCTTTCCACCTCTCATCTCATCCTCTCACTCCGCCTTCAGGACTTCTCATGCTGCCCCTATTCTCTGGAATTCCTTACCTCGCTCTGCTAGACTATCCTCCTGCCTAAAAACCTTAAAATCCTCACTAAAAATGCATCTGTTTAAAGAAGCCTATCACCTTCCACCTTAACTTGGCCAACACTTCTCTCACCTTCCTTTACCTCACTCAAACCCTTTAGTTTCTGAGTTTTCAGTCTTGCACGGTGCTTTGGGGAAAGTACTATGGACACTGGATTCTCAGCTCAAACACAGAGCCCTCCATCCTTTGCAACGTGTTAATATTGCTATTGTTTTTGCCTTGATCGTAACCCATGTATAGCGCTACAGAATATGTTGGCGCGTTACAAATAAAAGATAATAATAATAACACGACCAGTTGAAAAATATGTTTAATCAAATGTAATTATTCCATTAAACATCTGTCACTAATACACTTAACCCCCAATTACTAATCTTAATTAATTGCTGTTGATAATACTAGTATTTCAGAAGTTGGATATTTCAGTTAAAGGACCCCTGCAAAATGAAAAGAGCCTGACAAAGAATATAATTAATCAGGAAAAAGTTATATAGATAACAAAAATATGTTGACGCTTCTGGATCACCATGGAGGAATCCATGACGTGTTGGAGGCATCTACATTTCTGTGGTTGCATTGAATGATGGGAGACTCTTTAGGCAAAACATTTTGTTTTATATATAATTGTTTGACTAGGTATATTTAATTAGTTTCTGGGATTTCACTATTTTCATGTATACCCTCCTGCAGGCTGCCATCGTGCACACCATTGTGTGAGTTAAGTACACAATGGCAGGAAGGGATTCATACTACCAGTGGCATTCTGTTAAACACCAAGCAAATAGTGACATGCTGTGTGTTATAACTTACTAAAACACTAATCTTATAGGATAACAGGATTTTAATTCATAATCAAGGTGTAATAATTCATAATAACATAATCCTGGTATAGAATGCAAAGAAGTAGCCATGTAAATATAAAAAACACTTCTGGATCGCTCCTTGTGGTGGTAAAGGAGCTTGTATATCTCAATGAAGCTGTGAGCTATACTATGCAGGGTCATCCAAGACAGGCAGAGAGATCAGACAAATAACTGTCCACTCGGGAAGGAACTGATAACCCATTTAAGAATCTTTGCTGAGAAAACCATATGGATAAGCACAACCAGAAACACAGACAGATGTGCCTGGCGGTGAAAATGTTCATGTGAATCTCCTCCCCTGTGGGAGGTAAACAAGATGGCTGCCTGCAGGAGAGAACATGGCACATCACTCTAAGCAAGGTCCCTTAGGCAGTTGCCTAATCTGCCTAGTGGGAAATTAGGTCCTGGCAAAGGATAGAGATTACAACATACAAAGGGACCAGGGATAGAGATGGCAGGATAAAAAATGGATCAGGGGTTGAGATGGCAGGATACAGAGAGACCAGGCATAGAGATGGCAGGATACAGGGGCACCATGGATAAAGATGGCAGAACATAGAAAGACCAGGGGTAGAGATGGCAGCATACAGAGAGGCCAGGGGTAGAGACGGCAGGATACAGAGGGACCAGGGGTAGAGATGGCAGGATACAGAGGGACCAGGGGTAGAGATGGCAGGATACAGAGAGGACAGGGATAGAGACGGCAGGATACAGAGGGACCAGGGGTAGAGATGGCAGGGTACAGAGGGATAAGGGGTAGAGATGGCAGGATACAGAGAGACATGGGGCAGAGATTGCAGGATACAGAGGGACCAGGGGTAGAGATGGCAGGATACAGAGAGACCAGGGGTAGAGATGGCAGGATACAGAGGGACCAGGGGTAGAGATGGCAGGATACAGAGAGGCCAGGGATAGAGACGGCAGGATACAGAGGGACCAGGGGTAGAGATGGCAGGATACAGAGGGACCAGGGGTAGAGATGACAGGATACAGAGAGACCAGGGGTAGAGATGGCAGGATACAGAGAGGCAAGGGATAGAGACGGCAGGATACAGAGGGACCAGGGGAAGAGATGGCAGGATACAGAGGGACCAGGGGTAGAGATGGCAGGATACAGAGAGACCAGGGGTAGAGATGGCAGGATACAGAGAGGCCAGGGATAGAGACGGCAGTATACAGAGAGACCAGGGGTAGAGATGGCAGGATACAGAGGGACCAGGGGTAGAGATGGCAGGATACAGAGAGGACAGGGATAGAGACGGCAGGATACAGAGGGACCAGGGGTAGAGATGGCAGGATACAGAGGGACCAGGGGTAGAGATGACAGGATACAGAGAGACCAGGGGTAGAGATGGCAGGATACAGAGAGGCCAGGGATAGAGACGGCAGGATACAGAGGGACCAGGGGTAGAGATGGCAGGATACAGAGGGACCAGGGGTAGAGATGGCAGGATACAGAGGGACCAGGGGTAGAGATGACAGGATACAGAGAGACCAGGGGTAGAGATGGCAGGATACAGAGAGGCCAGGGATAGAGACGGCAGGATACAGAGGGACCAGGGGTAGAGATGCCAGGATACAGAGGGACCAAGGGTAGAGATGGCAGGATACAGAGAGGCCAGGGATAGAGACGGCAGGATACAGAGGGACCAGGGGTAGAGATGGCAGGGTACAGAGGGATCAGGGGTAGAGATGGCAGGATACAGAGAGACCAGGGTAGAGATGGCAGGATACAGAGGGACCAGGAGTAGAGATGGCAGGATACAGAGAGGCCAGGGATAGAGACGGCAGGATACAGAGGGACCAGGGGTAGAGATGGCAGGATACAGAGGGACCAGGGGTAGAGATGACAGGATACAGAGAGACCAGGGGTAGAGATGGCAGGATACAGAGAGACATGGGGTAGAGATTGCAGGATACAGAGGTACCAGGGGTAGAGATGGCAGGATACAGAGGGACCAGGGGTAGAGATGGCAAGATACAGTGGGGCCATGGGTAGAGATGGCAGAAAAAAGAGGGTACAGGGATGGGAGTGGCAGGATACAGAGGTACCAGAGATAGAGATGGCAGAATACAGAGAGACTATGGGTAGACATGGCAGGAGACAAGTAAACAAGGGGTAGAGATGACAGGATAAAGAGGTATAGAGATGGCAGGATACAGATGGTCAATGGGTAGAGATGGCAGGAAGCAGAGAGACCAGGGATAGAGATGGCAGGATACAGAGCGGCCAGGGGTAGAGATGGCAGGATACAGAGGGTCCATGGGTAGAGATGGCAGGATACAGAGATACCAGGGATAGAGATGGCAGAATACAGAGAGACGATGGGTAGACATGGCAGGATACAGATGGACCAGGTTTAGAGATGGCAGGATACAGAGAGACCAGGAGTAGAGATGGCAGGATACAGAGGGACCAGGGATAGAGATGGCAGGATACAGAGGGACCAGGGATAGAGATGGCAGGATACAGAGGTACCAGGGGTAGAGATGGCAGGATACAGAAGGACCAGGGATAGAGATGGCAGGATACAGAGAGACCAGGGGTAGAGATGGCAGGATACAGAGGGACCAGGGGTAGATATGGCAGGATGCAGAGGGACCAGGGGTAGAGATTGCAGGATGCAGAGGGACCAGGGATAGAGATGGCAGGATACAGAGGGACCAGGGATAGAGATGGCAGGATACAGAGGGACCAGGGATAGACATGGCAGGATAGAGAGGGACCTGGGATAGAGATGGAAGGATACAGAGTCACCAGGGATAGAGATGGCAGGATACAGAGGGACCAGGGATAGAGATTGTCTGATACAGAGGGACCAGGGATAGAGATGGCAGGATACAGAGGGACCAGGGGTAGAGATAGAGGATACAGAGGGACCAGGGATAGAGATGGCAGGATACAGAGGGACCAGGGGTAGAGATAGAGGATACAGAGGGACCAGGGATAGAGATGGCAGGATGCAGAGGGACCAGGGGTAGAGATGTCAAAATTCAGAGGGAACAGGGGTGGAGATGGCGGGATACAGAGAGACCATGGGTAGGGATGGCAGGATACAGAGAGACCAGGGATAGAAATGGCAGGATACAGAGGGACCAGGGGTAGAGATGGCAGGATACAGAGTGACCATAGATAGAGATGGCAGGACGCAGAGGGACCAGGGGTAGAGATAGCAGGATGCAGAGGGACCAGGGGTAGAGATGGCAGGATACAGAGGGACCAGGGATAGAGATGGCAGGATACAGAGGGACCAGGGATAGAGATGGCAGGATGCAGAGGGACCAGGGGTAGAGATGTCAAAATTCAGAGGGAACAGGGGTGGAGATGGCGGGATACAGAGAGACCATGGGTAGGGATGGCAGGATACAGAGAGACCAGGGGTAGAGATGGCAGGATACAGAGGGGCCAGGGGTAGAGATGGCAGGATACAGAGGGACCAGGGATAGAGATGGCAGGATACAGAGGGACCAGGGATAGAGATGGCCAGATACAGATGGACCAGGGGTAGAGATGGCAGGATACAGAGGGACCAGGGGTAGAGATGGCAGGATACAGAGGGACCAGGGGTAGAGATGGCAGGATACAGAGGGACCAGGAGTAGAGATGGCAAGATACAGAGGGACCAGGAGTAGAGATGGCAGGAAACAGAGGGACCAGAGATAGAGATGGCAGGACGCAGAGGGACCAGGGGTAGAGATGGCAGGATACAGAGGGACCAGGGATAGAGATGGCAGGATACAGAGGGACCAGGGATAGAGATGGCAGGATACAGAGTTACCAGGGGTAGAGATGGCAGGATACAGAGGGACCAGGGATAGAGATGGCCAGATACAGATGGACCAGGGGTAGAGATGGCAGGATACAGAGGGACCAGGGGTAGAGATGGCAGTGTCATGAATCACCCAGGGGCCATATTGGATTTGGCGTGAACTATGCTGGGGCCATCTTGAGACTGGCAGCAGTGGCCTATATTGGGACTGGACTGTTATATACCAATCGCCACCATCTGTATATTGTGTTATGGGGGATAATATGTTAGTGTTATATTGTATATTGTATTGGGGAGTGATAGTTATGTTTTAATTAGTCAACCCTCCCCCATTGTATAAACTCTCAGTCAGGAGTTGGCCATATGGTCTTTAGAGTAAACACTTGAAGTGATAGCGAGGCCAGAACAAAGAGATTTGCCAGACTGCCAGGCACCGTAGGACAATGGGATAGTACAGGGGCTTCCAGCCTCAATACTAGGGCCATAGGCCAGGGCAGAGATGTTACTCTCTCCACAGACAGGGAGAGAATGAGCTTGTAGCCACACCTAGTGGGCGGCCCAGGGGAGGGGTCTGGAAGTTCCCAGAGCTTACCTCTAGTCCATTGGCTAGAGGTAATAAAGTTACTCTGGAGATTACTGCATTGGCCAAGAGGAAGATAAGGGTTGGACAAAGGGGTAGCCACTCCCTGTACTGGTTTTGTGAGTTGTGTAAATACTTGTGAAAAAATAAAGAAGTTGTTCATAATTTTCATCAAGACTTTGTGTGCAGATGTATTATTTACCCAGGGACTTATGATTGCAGTAAGATTCGTCAGACTTACTGTTAATATTGCTTAGTCTAAACCAAGGGCTGAGACATGATGTTCCTGTAATCAAAAAGGCTCCAAGGTCCAGAGTAACCCAAATCAAGTCAGCAGACCCCAGCCAGAGAGTGGGTCATGATAATTGGTGGCAGTGGTGGGATGGCGTCCTAGTAAGAGGAAAAGCAGCACGGAGACACCGGTAACGTTTGGAGTTACAAATTGAGGGCAACGCTAGTATCCGTACAGCGCCCCTGGCTACAGCAGGATGGAACCGGCTAGTTTTCAGACAGCGTTTCATGATGAGGAGGAGGAGGCGGCCGCGGACTACAGGGATGCAGACAGAAAGGAACTCTGGTATGATGCCCTGGAAGATGCCCAATAGCGGCGAGGTGAGAGTCTCCCCAGTGATGAGCAGCGGCTACAGAAGCGTGTGGCGATGCGGATGTATCTATTGGGAGAGCAGCCCCTGGATGAGTGGGTGACAAGACTAGAGACCCTGGTATGGCGAGAGCTCTGGCTAGACAACGCATACCAGGCCCTCTGGTGGCATACCGTTCGACTTACCCCCTGGACGGCTGAACACGACTTACCAGAGGGGGATGATTATGATGGCCCAGGTTTATTATGGGATGCCTTGGAGGACGACATTGATCTTGGCAGCACGGAGGAGTCTAGGTTTTGGGACATCTACGACTATCGGATGGGCATGTATGTCTGGGATGACGAAGGCGAGGTGAGCAAAGACATGACCCACCTGGTAACGAGAGAGTGGGAGCTGGAGCAGGACTACCAACATCTGCTCAGCTTCGTGCAGCCCCAACCTACTCGACAAGCAGAACCAGACTTCATTGACTGGTCCTGGGATGACCTCCAGATGGCAGGTAGAGATGGGACCGAGGTCTCTCTACCGGCCCTACAGGGGGCAGAAGGTGTCGTCCTTCCCCCCCAGCGGCAGTGTGAACACCAGGGGGCTGAAGGTGTCGTCCTACCCCCCCAGCGGCAGTGTGAACCCCAGGGGGCAGAAGGTGTCGTCCTTCCCCCCCAGCGGCAGTGTGAACCCCAGGGGGCAGAAGGTGTCGTCCTTCCCCCCCAGCGGCAGTGTGAACCCCAGGGGGCAGAAGGTGTCGTCCTTCCCCCCCAGCGGCAGTGTGAACCCCAGGGAGCTGAAGGTGTCGTCCTTCCTCCCCAGCGGCAGTGTGTTCCCCAGGGAGCCGAAGGTGTCGTCCTTCCTCCCCAGCGGCAGTGTGTACCCCAGGGAGCTGAAGGTGTCGTCCTTCCTCCCCAGCAGCAGTGTGTACCCCAGGGGGCCGAAGGTGTCGTCCTTCCTCCCCAGCGGCAGTGTGTACCCCAGGGAGCTGAAGGTGTCGTCCTTCCTCCCCAGCGACAGTGTGTACCCCAGGGGGCCGAAGGTGTCATCCTTCCTCCCCAGCGGCAGTGTGAACCCCAGGGGGCAGAAGGTGTCGTCCTTCCCCCTCAGCGGCAGTGTGAACCCCAGGGGGCAGAAGGTGTCGTCCTTCCCCCCCAGCGGCAGAGTGAACCCCAGGGGGCAGAAGGTGTCGTCCTTCCAACCCAGCGGCAGTGTGAACCCCAGGGGGCAGAAGGTGTCGTCCTTTCCCCCCAGCGGCAGTGTGAACCCCAGGGGGCAGAAGGTGTCGTCCTTCCCCCTCAGCGGCAGTGTGAACCCCAGGGGGCAGAAGGTGTCGTCCTTCCCCCCAAGCGGCAGTGTGTACCCCAGGGAGCAGAAGGTGTCGACCTTCCTCCACAGCGGCAGTGGGTACCCCAAGGGGCCAAAGGTGTCGTCCTTCCCCCCCAGCGGCAGTGTGAAACACAGGGGGCAGAAGGTGTCGTCCTTCCCCCCCAGCGACAGTTTACCCTAACCAGGGGAGACACCAATCTCCCAGACAGCGCAGATGGGACCGTGGTCTCTGCGCCCACAGCTTGTCCGGATCCCCAACTACCGTCACTGGGACAACCGGAGGAGGGGGTAAGTACAAATTCCCCTCCCCAGCTAACTTCTAATGTGGCCCCAGGGTTAACAGAGGAAATGTTAACCCCCACTGACCCCCACGTTTCCCTGGCTACTGAGACGGAATATGTCCCAAGTACCCCAGCAGAAGAGCCGACAGCGGGGCAGAGTGCAGTCGGCCTCTGCCCTCCCTTTGTCCCTTGTACAGAGCAGGATGTCCTGCAGGTTATACCAGCAGAAGAGCTGGCATCAGGGCAGAGTGCCGCTGGCCTCTGCCCCTCAAGTCCCCTCAGCGTGTTGCCCCATCACCACAGCAAAATATCCAGGTACCCTGGACTATTTGGGTGGGTGTGAATGGGAAGAGCAATTTGCTCTATACAGTGGGAGCAAGGCCAAGGGCTGGGGGAGGTTTTTACTCTGCACCTTGGGACAGACAAGAACTGGCATAGCATACAGAGGGCCAAACCAGCACATTCATGACTGATCAGCGTAGCTGGAAAAATCAGGGATGTTTCCTGCCACGCTTGGGGAGGTGTTGTCATGAATCACCCAGGGGCCATATTGGATTTGGCGTGAACTATGCTGGGGCCATCTTGAGACTGGCAGCAGTGGCCTATATTGGGACTGGACTGTTATATACCAATCGCCACCATCTGTATATTGTGTTATGGGGGATAATATGTTAGTGTTATATTGTATATTGTATTGGGGAGTGATAGTTATGTTTTAATTAGTCAACCCTCCCCCATTGTATAAACTCTCAGTCAGGAGTTGGCCATATGGTCTTTAGAGTAAACACTTGAAGTGATAGCGAGGCCAGAACAAAGAGATTTGCCAGACTGCCAGGCACCGTAGGACAATGGGATAGTACAGGGGCTTCCAGCCTCAATACTAGGGCCATAGGCCAGGGCAGAGATGTTACTCTCTCCACAGACAGGGAGAGAATGAGCTTGTAGCCACACCTAGTGGGCGGCCCAGGGGAGGGGTCTGGAAGTTCCCAGAGCTTACCTCTAGTCCATTGGCTAGAGGTAATAAAGTTACTCTGGAGATTACTGCATTGGCCAAGAGGAAGATAAGGGTTGGACAAAGGGGTAGCCACTCCCTGTACTGGTTTTGTGAGTTGTGTAAATACTTGTGAAAAAATAAAGAAGTTGTTCATAATTTTCATCAAGACTTTGTGTGCAGATGTATTATTTACCCAGGGACTTATGATTGCAGTAAGATTCGTCAGACTTACTGTTAATATTGCTTAGTCTAAACCAAGGTCTGAGACATGATGTTCCTGTAATCAAAAAGGCTCCAAGGTCCAGAGTAACCCAAATCAAGTCAGCAGACCCCAACCAGAGAGTGGGTCATGATAGGCAGGATACAGAGGGACCAGGGGTAGAGATGGCAGGATACAGAGGGACCAGGAGTAGAGATGGCAAGATACAGAGGGAGCAGGAGTAGAGATGGCAGGATACAGAGGGACCAGGGATAGAGATGGCAGGATACAGAGGGACCAGGGATAGAGATGGCAGGATACAGAGGGACCAGGGATAGAGATGGCAGGATACAGAGGGACCATAGATAGAGATTGCAGGACGCAGAGGGAACGGGGGTAGAGATGGCAGGATACAGCGGGACCAGGGGTAGAGATGGCAGGATACAGAGAGATCAGGGGTAGAGATGGCAGGATACAGAGGGACCAGGGATAGAGATGGCAGGATACAGAGGGATCAGAGGTAGAGATGGCAGGATACAGAGGGACCAGAGATAGAGATGGCAGGACGCAGAGGGACCAGGGATAGAGATGGCAGGATACAGAGAGACCAGGGATAGAGATTTTAGAATACAGAGGGACCAGGGATAGAGATGGCAGGATACAGAGGGACCAGGGATAGAGATGACAGGAAAAAGAGGGACCAGGGGTAGAGATGGCAGGTTCAAGAGGGACCAGAGATAGAGATGGCAGGATACAGAGGGACCAGGGATAGAGATGGCAGGATACAGAGGGACCAGGGATAGAGATGTCAGAATACAGAGGGAAACAGGGATAGAGATGACAGGATACAGAGGGGCCATGGGTAGAGATGGCAGGATACAGAGGGGCCATGGGTAGAGATTGTAGGATACAGTCTCTACCAGGGTAGAGATGGCAGGATACAGAGAGGCCAGGGATAGAGATGGTAGGATACAGAGAGACCAGGGATAGAGATGGCAGGATACAGAGAGACCAGGGATAGAGATGGCAGGATACAGAGGGGCCAGGGGTAGAGATTGCAGGATGCAGAGGTACCAGGGGTAGAGATGGCAGGATGCAGAGGGACCAGGGGTAGAGATGTCAAAATACAGAGGGAACAGGGGTGGAGATGGCAGGATACAGAGGGGCCAGGGATAGAGGGATAGAGATGGCAGGATACAGAGGGACCAGGGATAGAGATGGCAGGATACAGAGGGACCAGGGATAGAGATGGCCAGATACAGATGGACCAGGGGTAGAGATGGCAGGATACAGACGGACCAGGGGTAGAGATGGCAGGATACAGAGGGACCAGGGGTAGAGATGGCAGGATACAGAGAGATCAGGGATAGAGATGGCAGGATACAGAGGGACCAGGGATAGAGATGGCAGAATACAGAGAGATCAGGGGTAGAGATGGCAGGATACAGAGGGACCAGGGGTAGAGATGGCAGGATACAGAGGGACCAAGAGTAGAGATGGCAAGATACAGAGGGACCAGGAGTAGAGATGGCAGGATGCAGAGGGACCAGGGGTAGAGATAGCAGGATCAGAGGGACCAGGGGTAGAGATGGCAGGATGCGGAGGGACCAGGGGTGGAGATGGCAGGATACAGAGAGACCATGGGAAGGGATGGCAGGATACAGAGAGACCAGGGGTAGAGATGGCAGGATACAGAGGGGCCAGGGATAGAGGGATAGAGATGGCAGGATACAGAGAGACCAGGGATAGAGATGGCAGGATAAAGAGGGACCAGGGATAGAGATGGCCAGATACAGATGGACCAGGGGTAGAGATGGCAGGATACAGAGGGACCAGGGGTAGAGATGGCAGGATACGGAGGGACCAGGGGTATAGATGGCAGGATACAGAGGGACCAGGGGTAGAGATGGCAGGATACAGAGGGACCAAGAGTAGAGATGGCAAGATACAGAGGGACCAGGAGTAGAGATGGCAGGATACAGAGGGACCAGGGGTAGAGATGGCAGGATACAGAGGGACCAGGGATAGAGATGGCAGGATGCAGAGGGACCAGGGATAGAGATAGCAGGATACAGAGGGACCAGGGGTAGAGATGGCAGGATACAGAGGGACCAGAGATAGAGATGGCAGGATGCAGAGGGAAACAGGGATGGAGATGGCAGGATACAGAGAGGCAAAGAGTAGAGATGGCAGGATACAGAGGGACCAGGGGTAGAGATAAAAGGATACAGAGAAACCAGGGGTAGAGATGGCAGGATACAGAGGGACCAGAGATAGAGATGGCAGGACACAGAGGGACCAGAGCAAGAGATGGCAGGATACAGAGAGAGCAGGGATAGAGATTTCAGAATACAGAGGGAAACAGGGATAGAGATGGCAGGATACAGAGAGGCCAGGGATACAGATGGAAGGATACAGAGAGACCAGGGATAGAGATGGCAGGATACAGAGGGACCAGGGGTAGAGATGGCAGGATGCAGAGGGACCAGGGGTAGAGATGACAGGATACAGAGGGACCAGGGGTAGAGATGGCAGGATGCAGAGGGACCAGGGGTAGAGATGGAAGGATGCAGAGGGACCAGGGGTAGAGATGTCAAAATACAGAGTGAACAGGGGTGGAGATGGCCGGATACAGAGAGACCAGGGGTAGAGATGGCAGGATACAGAGGGGCCAGGGATAGAGATGGCAGGATACAGAGGGACCAGGGATAGAGATAGCCAGATACAGATGGACCAGGGGTAGAGATGGCAGGATACAGAGGGACAAGGGGTAGAGATGGCAGGATACAGAGGTACCAGGGGTAGAGATGGCAGGATACAGAGGGACCAGGAGTAGAGATGGCAGGATACAGAGGGACCAGGAGTAGAGATGGCAGGATACAGAGGGACCAGAGATAGAGATGGCAGGATACAGAGGGACCAGGGGTAGAGATGGCAGGATACAGAGGGACCAGGGGTAGAGATGGCAGGATACAGAGGGACCAGGAGTAGAGATGGCAGGATACAGAGGGACCAGGAGTAGAGATGGCAGGATACAGAGGGACCAGGGATAGAGATGGCAGGATACAGAGGGACCAGGGATAGAGATGGCAGGATACAGAGGGACCAGGGGTAGAGATGGCAGGATACAGAGGGACCAGGGGTAGAGATGGCAGGATACAGAGGGACCAGGAGTAGAGATGGCAAGATATAGAGGGACCAGGAGTAGAGATGGCAGGAAACAGAGGGACCAGGGATAGAGATGGCAGGATACAGAGGGGCCAGGGATAGAGTTGGCAGGATACATAGGGACTAGGTATAGAGATGGCAGGATACAGAGGGACCAGGGATAGAGATGGCAGGATACAGAGGGACCAGAGATAGAGATGGCAGGATACAGAGCGACCAGGGATAGAGATGGCAGGATACAGAGGGACCAGAGATAGAGATGGCAGGATACAGAGGGACCAGGGATAGAGATGGCAGGATACAGAGGGACCATAGATAGAGATTGCAGGATGCAGAGGGAACGGGGGTAGAGATGGCAGGATACAGCGGGACCAGGGGTAGAGATGGCAGGATACAGAGAGATCAGGGGTAGAGATGGCAGGATACAGAGGGACCAGGGATAGAGATGGGAGGATACAGAGGGACCAGAGATAGAGATGGCAGGACGCAGAGGGACCAGGGATAGAGATGGCAGGATACAGAGAGACCAGGGATAGAGATTTTAGAATACAGAGGGACCAGGGATAGAGATGGCAGGATACAGAGGGACCAGGGATAGAGATGATAGGAAAAAGAGGGACCAGGGGTAGAGATGGCAGGTTCAAGAGGGACCAGAGATAGAGATGGCAGGATACAGAGGGACCAGGGATAGAGATGGCAGGATACAGAGGGACCAGGGATAGAGATGTCAGAATACAGAGGGAAACAGGGATAGAGATGACAGGATACAGAGGGGCCATGGGTAGAGATGGCAGGATACAGAGGGGCCATGGGTAGAGATTGTAGGATACAGTCTCTACCAGGGTAGAGATGGCAGGATACAGAGAGGCCAGGGATAGAGATGGTAGGATACAGAGAGACCAGGGATAGAGATGGCAGGATACAGAGAGACCAGGGATAGAGATGGCAGGATACAGAGGGGCCAGGGGTAGAGATTGCAGGATGCAAAGGGACCAGGGGTAGAGATGGCAGGATGCAGAGGGACCAGGGGTAGAGATGTCAAAATACAGAGGGAACAGGGGTGGAGATGGCAGGATACAGAGGGGCCAGGGATAGAGGGATAGAGATGGCAGGATACAGAGGGACCAGGGATAGAGATGGCAGGATACAGAGGGACCAGGGATAGAGATGGCCAGATACAGATGGACCAGGGGTAGAAATGGCAGGATACAGACGGACCAGGGGTAGAGATGGCAGGATGCAGAGGGACCAGGGGTAGAGATGGCAGGATACAGAGAGATCAGGGATAGAGATGGCAGGATACAGAGGGACCAGGGATAGAGATGGCAGAATACAGAGAGATCAGGGGTAGAGATGGCAGGATACAGAGGGACCAGGGGTAGAGATGGCAGGATACAGAGGGACCAAGAGTAGAGATGGCAAGATACAGAGGGACCAGGAGTAGAGATGGCAGGATGCAGAGGGACCAGGGGTAGAGATAGCAGGATCAGAGGGACCAGGGGTAGAGATGGCAGGATGCGGAGGGACCAGGGGTGGAGATGGCAGGATACAGAGAGACCATGGGAAGGGATGGCAGGATACAGAGAGACCAGGGGTAGAGATGGCAGGATACAGAGGGGCCAGGGATAGAGGGATAGAGATGGCAGGATACAGAGAGACCAGGGATAGAGATGGCAGGATACAGAGGGACCAGGGATAGAGATGGCCAGATACAGATGGACCAGGGGTAGAGATGGCAGGATACAGAGGGACCAGGGGTAGAGATGGCAGGATACGGAGGGACCAGGGGTATAGATGGCAGGATACAGAGGGACCAGGGGTAGAGATGGCAGGATACAGAGGGACCAAGAGTAGAGATGGCAAGATACAGAGGGACCAGGAGTAGAGATGGCAGGATACAGAGGGACCAGGGGTAGAGATGGCAGGATACAGAGGGACCAGGGATAGAGATGGCAGGATGCAGAGGGACCAGGGTTAGAGATAGCAGGATACAGAGGGACCAGGGGTAGAGATGGCAGGATACAGAGGGACCAGAGATAGAGATGGCAGGATGCAGGGGGGGGCATGGGTAGAGATGGTAGGATACAGAGAGGCAAAGAGTAGAGATGGCAGGATACAGAGGGACCAGGGGTAGAGATAAAAGGATACAGAGAAACCAGGGGTAGAGATGGCAGGATACAGAGGGACCAGAGATAGAGATGGCAGGACACAGAGGGACCAGAGCAAGAGATGGCAGGATACAGAGAGAGCAGGGATAGAGATTTCAGAATACAGAGGGAAACAGGGATAGAGATGGCAGGATACAGAGAGGCCAGGGATACAGATGGAAGGATACAGAGAGACCAGGGATAGAGATGGCAGGATACAGAGGGACCAGGGGTAGAGATGGCAGGATGCAGAGGGACCAGGGGTAGAGATGACAGGATACAGAGGGACCAGGGGTAGAGATGGCAGGATGCAGAGGGACCAGGGGTAGAGATGGCAGGATGCAGAGGGACCAGGGGTAGAGATGTCAAAATACAGAGTGAACAGGGGTGGAGATGGCCGGATACAGAGAGACCAGGGGTAGAGATGGCAGGATACAGAGGGGCCAGGGATAGAGATGGCAGGATACAGAGGGACCAGGGATAGAGATAGCCAGATACAGATGGACCAGGGGTAGAGATGGCAGGATACAGAGGGACAAGGGGTAGAGATGGCAGGATACAGAGGGACCAGGGGTAGAGATGGCAGGATACAGAGGGACCAGGAGTAGAGATGGCAGGATACAGAGGGACCAGGAGTAGAGATGGCAGGATACAGAGGGACCAGAGATAGAGATGGCAGGATACAGAGGGACCAGGGATAGAGATGGCAGGATACAGAGGGACCAGGGGTAGAGATGGCAGGATACAGAGGGACCAGGGGTAGAGATGGCAGGATACAGAGGGACCAGGAGTAGAGATGGCAAGATATAGAGGGACCAGGAGTAGAGATGGCAGGAAACAGAGGGACCAGGGATAGAGATGGCAGGATACAGAGGGGCCAGGGATAGAGTTGGCAGGATACATAGGGACTAGGGATAGAGATGGCAGGATACAGAGGGACCAGGGATAGAGATGGCAGGATACAGAGGGACCAGAGATAGAGATGGCAGGATACAGAGCGACCAGGGATAGAGATGGCAGGATACAGAGGGACCAGAGATAGAGATGGCAGGATACAGAGGGACCAGGGACAGAGATGGCAGGATACAGAGCGACCAGGGATATAGATGGCAGGATACAGAGGGACCAGGGATAGAGATGGCAGGATACAGAGGGACCAGGGGTAGAGATGGCAGGATACAGAGGGACCAGGAGTAGAGATGGCAAGATACAGAGGGACCAGGAGTAGAAATGGCAGGATACAGAGGGACCAGAGATAGAGATGGCAGGATACAGAGAGGCCAGGGATACAGATGGTAGGATACAGAGAGACCAGGGATAGAGATGGCAGGATACAGAGGGACCAGGGGTAGAGATGGCAGGATGCAGAGGGACCAGGGGTAGAGATGACAGGATACAGAGGGACCAGGGGTAGGAATGGCAGGATGCAGAGGGACCAGGGGTAGAGATGGCAGGATGCAGAGGGACCAGGGATAGAGATGTCAAAATACAGAGGGAACAGGGGTGGAGATGGCAGGATACAGAGAGACCATGGGTAGGGATGGCCGGATACAGAGAGACCAGGGGTAGAGATGGCAGGATACAGAGGGGCCAGGGATAGAGATGGCAGGATACAGAGGGACCAGGGATAGAGATGGCCAGATACAGATGGACCAGGGGTAGAGATGGCAGGATACAGAGGGACAAGGGGTAGAGATGGCAGGATACAGAGGTACCAGGGGTAGAGATGGCAGGATACAGAGGTACCAGGGGTAGAGATGGCAGGATACAGAGGGACCAGGAGTAGAGATGGCAGGATACAGAGGGACCAGGAGTAGAGATGGCAGGATACAGAGGGACCAGAGATAGAGATGGCAGGATACAGAGGGACCAGGGATAGAGATGGCAGGATACAGAGGGACCAGGGGTAGAGATGGCAGGATACAGAGGGACCAGGGGTAGAGATGGCAGGATACAGAGGGGCCAGGGATAGAGATGGCAGGATACATAGGGG